>JANHAO010017689.1:0-13879 GCA_026873985.1 Saraca asoca
GTAAAATATGTGTTCAGATTTATCTACGGCGGAAAGTGTGGCAATTTACGACACGTACAAAATTATTTTATGCATCCGAATTACAACTATGTGGGTCCAGTCATCGTGGCATGTGCCATCATAATCATAGATGTAGACAAAAGTCGGGTTAGTTGTTAGTACAATTGAGAAAAAAATGAAGGGAAAAAAAAAAAAAGGAGTGCATAGCAATAATAAGCACATCATCGTGGAAGAAGAAAAGTTTGCGACTACTCAAGTTTACATGGCAATAATATCAGGGGAAATTTTCTTATCAACATATATTTTTATAAAAAAAAACTTAGCCTTTTATAATTTTTTTATAGATCAAAAAATATTTAGTAACACTAGAAATATAATTTTCTTTAAAATTTTATGCTTTTTATTTAATTCACTTTCAAGTTAATATAAAATTTGAGAATAAATAAATTAAAGCATTTAAAATTTTTGAATAAATTCATACATTTTCAAAATTATTTTTCCAATTATGTTAAATGATATTGACCAGTGTCCATTGGCTAATCAATGTTTTTATTAAAAATTATTATTTTTATATATAAATAAAAATAACAAAATTTTGAAAAAAAATTATATAGTTTTAAATAATATATTTATATTTATTTATGTACTTATTATACATAAAATTTATACATATAACTTTTTGTGAAAATTTAATATAAAAAATTCACAAAAACTTACAAAATATTTGAATAGGTGTCGAAGTATTAGCCTAATATCAATATAATACTAATTTTGCTTAATTTTTTAATCAAGGCTACTTTTTACTTTGGCCGTTAAGATATAAATTTCATTTAAAACCAGTTAAGAATAAACTTGAAGGTTATACAAATTGGAACCATAATGTAATGCATAAATTAGAAGCAAAAAGGCAGAGGTGGAATCCACAATGATTAGCATCAAATGCTTATTGGGATTCGCACTGTTGCTGAATCCAAGGCCAGCAACCATCCATTATCATTAATTTTCTTTTAAAAAAATTAAAAAAAACTAGGTGCCTTTATTTTTAGAGAGAGAAAGTGTGTTTCTAAAACAAATAAGAGTCCTTCTCTCTCTCTACACTCCCAGAAAGTAGCAATTGGTAGCAGTAAAAACTCTGTTAAACTTAAAAAACATTGCTTTGTAGCGAGAGAAAAGGCAGCACCAACACAAAGTAGGGTTCAGTCGGAAAGTTGGTGCAGAAAGGTATGTCTCCAACCCTCTCTCCTGTTTTGATTAGGGCTTTTGTTGTTCAATTTAATGAAGATCATGTCTCTGTTGATTTTCTGATTTTGGTTTTATGGGTTTTCTTCAAGGTTGGAGATTGTTCGTAGATTGCTTTCTTGGGTCTCCATTTGTGACATAAAAGTGTGGGAATTTTGCTTTGAAAGGATTGCGGGACTGAATCTGTTTTGTGAAATCCTTTTCTTTTGGTTTTGGAGGGACAATATTTGGTTAATAAACTATGGCAGCTTGACGCAGAAAGGCGTTTGTTTGTGGGTATTTTGTCTCTAATACTAGGGTTGTGGGTTAAATGGTTTGAATTAAATGATTTTATTTTGGATAGACACCCAGAATCGGTGAATTGGTGCAGACTTTGTTACTAGAATCCCATATCTGTATAAAAAATGCTTCTTGGTGCACTGCTAAAGTGAACCATTGTTTTGGTTGCTGGGGATTGCTTGTGGGTTATGGTGATTTGAATAAATCCTTGGATATATATAACAACAAGCGAGAAGGATGGCGGCAGAGTTCAATACTGGGTTTCACAATGAACATATAGATTCTGCTTTTAGCCGGCATGCAATATCATTCCAGTCTGGTGCTATGAACAGCTTGTCTGATATGGTTCCAGTGGGTAATTACTTTGGGGTGAATAGTACGTCCGGGGTGATATATTCTGGTAATTCAAGCATTGTTGACAGCAACCCTGTTATAAGTCAAGCTAGTAATCCATCTGGTTCGTCTCTTCTTCTAGATTCGGTCTCAGGGCTCAAACATGATACTGGGCTGGCTGTTGAGTGGTCTGTTGATGAACAGAACAAATTGGATGAGGGCCTTATCAGGTAAGTTGTTTTTATTTGGATCGAGTTTTCTGTGCATATATTATCGATGTCAATGTACAACATTTATGCCATGCATAATGCATTGTTTTCAAGTCAGCACATTCCATGAAAATAATTTGTCTATAGCTTGATCACACTTTTCCAGTCCTTCTGCTGTCACCCTACTACTGTGTTGATGATTACCATGACTTGGTTTGAGGTTGTTTTTTGGAAGTCACCAACACTCCCCATGAGAACAAGTGTGTTGGCAATTTTTCAAATGCTATTTTTCTTAAAGTATTCTATTGAGTGTGTAGAAGTGGGATAGTAGAAGCACTCTTGAACCAAAAGCTATATCTATGGTTTCTTTTGACTGTGCATAAATTTATGACAAGATAATATTGAACTTCAATCTGATTCATCAGATAAAAGTAATACCTTTTCTAGAAATCTGAATCATACTCAGATATCTGTGCGTATGTAACCTATTACATATTTTCCCCTTCTACTATTTTTCTTTCTTTACATGTTTTTATATCAATGTTAATTGGATTTCATATCTTTTATTGCTCTATGGTAAAAGTTGAAAATAGAAGATCAGTGATATCTATACATGTGCAACTGCATGCTGTGGATATTGTGGTATATCCTGTGGCAAGTTGTTTTGCTTTTCCCTTTTCGCTTGAAATTTTATTTGTCTGTGATCTGTGTACAATCTGATTTGTGATCCATAGTCCATTTATCATGTGACCAAAGGGTAATGGGGTGGACACTCAAATATCAGATCTTATATAGTCTGAGCTTAAAATCTGATTTGTGCATGTGCATGAAAACAATCTCTTTTTGGCTCTTTTGGTTGTGTTTGTATATGTGGATGAAAATGTGTGTATGCCTTTGATTTTTATAATGAGCTTCTTGGATTTCAAACACAATGTACTTTTGAAGTTTCTATTTCTTCTTAACATGCTTTAACTCTTAATAATTTTCTTTGCTAAAACCTGATAGCTTGGATGCATTTTTTATTTTTTGGATTTCATTTTCTGAGGTTCTATGCTAAATTTGTTTTTCAATGGTATGTATTTATATGCTTGTGGTAATATTGTCAACCTCCCTCCAAAATTTATATTTTATATACTGTGTTTTCCTTATTTTCTTTGTCATAACTAGGTATGCTGAAGAGCCAAGTATCATGAAGTATATCAAAATTGCTGCCACATTGCCTGATAAAACTGTTCGTGATGTTGCTTTGAGGTGTAGGTGGATGACAGTAAGCCCCATTACTTTTAGAATGTGTTTATTTATTTATCTTTTGTAATACAAGGAGGCCATAGCCTATTATGGAATGGGGTAAATGGGATTTATGCAGATTCAAACACCTACCTTGTAGCATAAGCATAGTATTAAGACATGGCTAGTACCACTTAAATTATTTGTTCAGTGGTAAAATGTGTTCATTTTCTTAATATGCCTATTAATGATAAAAGCATTGCAAGTGACCAAATATTATTGTATTGAAATAATTTTTTTGCATGTATGCTTTTTATTTTTTGTTTATGGATTTTTTACTATTTGAGAATAGATAAATCTGGAATATATTTAAGTGATGATTTCATCAGTTGACTTTTTGGGTTAGTAAATGGCAAAGAATAGATCTGTTAACTAAACTAGTTACTTGGGCTTTATCTGTTAACCTTTTGAGAAGGGAGATATTTATCTATTTTCATATCACAAAGAAAAGTAAAGGCCCTCTCAATTTTACCTTTTGCTGGAGAAAGCAAACCTTGTAAGAATCTATAAGTGTATATTGTAAGAATCTAACTATGCAGGACCAATTTTTGTTAAATCCTTTCTTCACCTTTTTTGTTAAATCCATCTTTCTTACAGTTATCAATTTATAGTTGTATGTGGTGCAGGTCTAAATATTTGTTTCTAAATAGACGAGAATGGCATGTTTCCCATATGGGTCCATTTTTTCTGTAAAAGATGAATGGTCTCTTTTTTTTTTTTCCCCCAAGAGTCTTGTAACAGTGAAGCTCCTGTATGGGAGCTTCTGTTGCTTCTGCTCAATTCTATTCATTTGTTTTCTAATCCAGATAAAGAAGATTTCATATCGATCATTGATTCTTTTTGGTGTGTTCTTTTGTAAATTCTTTTTCCACCACTTTTCCAAATAGAGCTATACTGCCTCTAAGCTCTAGTCTTTCATTTGGACAGGAGTGCTTAATTAGGATTAAAACTAAGAGTTTGGATGTTGTTGAGAAATTGGGAAGAAGTGGAGAGAGGCTAGAGAGAAACTTAGGGGAACACTAAAATATTATAGAATGGTATAAAGACTGAACCTAATCTCTATTAAATATTACTCTTTAACAAATTTGATACATCTCAGTTTTAACTATCACCAATTTGTCCAGCTTTTTGATTGAAAATAATTTTAAAACATATATAATACACATGCTAGGAGTATAATAGATCACTTCATTCTTTAGTTGCATGGAAGCCTAATTTCAATAATCGAGAATATCAACCAATTGGATGTCTGGAATTTATAGATACTAATATCATAATTTAAATAGGATTTAAGTGTTGAAAAGTATATTGAATAGAAGGATATTATGTACATGAAGGGTCGTCATGCTTTTTATTTCATTGATTTAATTCTAGATAGGAATCTTCCGTCGCTATTGTAAAGAATTCTATACATTGACCGTTCATCGAACATTAACTCTAAAACTAACGGCATATTGCAAACCTATTAACTCTAAAACTAATGACATATTGCAAACCTGTAGACTTGGCAACACCCTCTCTTGATTTGTTTGCCATGTGCTACTCTATTTTCTGAAACATGTCGACTTTTATTTTTACATTTCACAGAAGCTTGTTCATCAATCAGGCACTGATGGTTATTGCATCTTTATTTATTTATTTATTTAGTAATCTAATCTGATGGAAGAGTAAGAAATAGTAGTTGCTAGATATAGTGCTGAGTCATATTATAGAGCTATGGCTAATACACCTTGTGACCGGGTTTGGTTGTGTGTCTGTCTCAACCTCTGTATCTGGGTTGAGATAATCACACAACTGTTTACCTATAACTTAGTGTTTCCAGAGAAACTTTACAAACTGTGATTAACTGTCACTGAGAAGAGCTTTTGCAAATATCATCTGTATCCTGTCAAGTCTTGAGATGAACATACTGATATTTTTAAAAAACATCTGTGGAGCAAGAGTTCAGTGTTTGTAACAAACAGGAAGCGTATAATGCATGCTCTGTCTAGAAGTGGAGTGTTGATGTATTTATTATTAGATTAGACTCTTTGATGTGCACCAAAGCTACTGTGATATTTCAGAGTTCTTGCAACTTCTCATTCAGAAATTCTCTGTTCCATTCCTCTCTCTTTCTAAGACATCTTAACAGCTACCAATGTAGATTGTGTAGTATCTTCTATATCATATTTCCCAAGGGAAAACTGATTTTTTCATTATGTTTACCGAAAACACATTCAGTTTATCAATTGATTTTGGTTATTTTGCTTCATTTCGCTGATTCTTACATAAACCTTAGGTCGTTTCTCCTCTTTTTAGAAGTTGACATGACTGCCATTGAACAATAGGCATTAAAAAAGACTTGAAGCTAGGTTTTGGGTTTTCTTTGGTATGTTTATGTGCAAAATTGGTGGATTGAAGGTATACTTTATCTATGTTAGGGGAATAGTACTTAATAGGCAAGCATTAGGACAGTCTAAGGGTCAATTTGGTGGCTGTTAACAGTACCCGAGAACTTAGGATTTTACACATAATGGGTCTTGGCCTCTAGCGGCAGGAAAAAAAATTAACAAGGTTTTAGAAAAAAATAATAATTTTAGTAGTGTAGGTTTTCCTTGTAATGTGACTCAAGTTTTACATGGCTGTCTAGGATAATTGTTGTGTCTTTGATTGTGATGTAACATGATATTTTCATGTGAAGTACGTGCACTGGTGATGTTTGATACACGACCAAATAGATTGTGTTGTCAATTAACTAAATAAGCCAAGCTAAATTTCTTTTGTGCCCTTTTTTCCTTTTAATAGTGGAAACTTTATCATTTACCTGTATGGACATGATGCTTAAGCTGTTGTATTTGCCTGCATATTTAAATTGCAACTTGACATCTGTTAAAAGGAACTTAAAATATTGCTTAAAACCATTTGCAGCGAAAGCGAAGGAAACCAGAAGAGTACACTGTGGGAAAGAAGGTCAACAGTAGAAAGGTATTTGAACTTTAAGAAGCTGGCATGTGTATGTTTGGTTTCTCAATTTTTTTTTTCTGCTTTATCTCTTGTACATCTAAGTAGTTTTCACTGACTTTCTGAACTCAACTTTGCAAGTAGGTTATATGATTATGATATATATATTTATATATAAATTTAACTCCAGAATTGAAGTTCAATGACTAGGGTGCTTTCTTGAATGTAGTTTCATTCTAAAGTCAGGTAAGACAGGTTGAAAGAACTTGATTCTCTTGGGCTGTTTGGTAAAACTGGTTCTGATTATTACTGAATACAAGTATGAAAACTGTGTAAATTTTCTGGCCTTTTTCTCTGTCTCTCCTATATTGTAGATCCTCTTTCCTCTTCTTTGCCTACTCCCTTTTTAACAGAAGCAAATCTGATTGAATAACTAGATTAAACTTATGAAATTGTTATATGGCATTTATGTGTTAAAAATTTGAAAATAATGATGGTCATATGGTATATTCTTTCTTTTTTTCTTTCAAATTAAAATGAAAAGTATAATGACTCTTCAAGCTCAAGCAGATATTAACCTCAGGTTTCAAGTAAATGTGATGATTATTTTAGTCTGATTTTATATTACTGGATTATTCATCTACTTACTTGTATTTTTGAGGACTCATGTCTCGGATATTATTTGACAGAAACTGTACTTTTGGTGCTTGAGTATGCTCATACTTTCAGTTGATGAAACTTGAGATCATCTGTCATGAGTGAAACTATATAGCTTGTTTTCTGCATACGTTCATTATTAATCTTGATAGTCTATCCATGATTTTAGCATTTTACTTGATTCTACCTTTCCTTTTACTATTTTTGGCCAAAAGAGGAATTGTAGCGTGGATTCAAGTGCTTTGCATCCTAAAAATTCCTCAAATATCTTGTCATGGATGTTGAATCAATTTATATCTTTATGATCTAATGTTTATTGAAGAACCCTTATTCTAAAGTCATGTTCTTCAGGATAAGCCAGTGGAATCATCCTCAAAGTTAACTTTGCATTCAGCTCTGCCCCAACACATGGCCACATATTCTCATATGCCACGCCATCTGGACCAAAGTGAAGGGTTACTATATGATGGTCAGTGGATTAATTCCCCTCCCTTTTTTTGCTATAAAAATTTGGACGTGTTCCCTTCATTTTCTCCTCTTCTCCATGTGAGTCAATCTCTGATTGTTATGTCTTATGCACTATTACTACTATAATTTAAAACTTCCTAGCAGCAGCTGTACAGTCCATTTGTAAGAAACTGCCAAATTATTGAACAGTGGGGCTAATTTAGATGTTTTATATGGTTGAGGATTTTAATTCCAAGTTTCGTAAGTTCATGGCAAAATCCAACCACATGTTAGTTTTAAGTGGATTTTGTGCATTTTTCCCTATTAAATTTAAAAGTAAAAAAAAAAAAAAAAACCTGCATTATAGTTTAGTGAGTATCTGGTAAAAATAAAAACTCTGAATATTTCTCATTCCACGTTGATTTAAAAACTCTTAAAAGTATTCAACCAAATAAACTTGTATATGTTTATTAGGAATACGGCTAAATGTTACTTAATCAGAAAAATCTACTAGTGTCCTTTAAATGAATTTTATTTATTGTTAACTATTGTGAAACTAGGATTGAGGGCTGGAGAAAAGGGTTGGAATTGCCACGAATGCCCATGGTTGGAATTACAACATAAAACAGTTACCAACACCCCTAGTTGGAATTATACCAAAAAATTTAAGACACCCTTGGTCGCATCCACATCTCAAACATCCACCATGTGACTCCCAAGAAGTGCTCATTGCAGCTGACATCATCAACCAAACGAAACTTGAGAAACCAAAAACAGTGTTCCACCAAAAAGCACTCAACAGAAAAACATAAGACAAAACCAGAATTATCTAGTTTTGCGGCCTTGTGCAGAGTAAACAAAACGCTCATGCTAACACACCAGAAATAAATAGAACCTGAACCTCAATTGTAACCACACCAGAAACTAGTGAACCATAGGTAGCAGTAGTGTGAAAGAAATAGTTGCAGCAGATCGACATTTGGTAGCAGAAACTCACTTCAGCAGAACTCAGATGTAACCACGTGGAATTAGAGACTATGGAACTAAGAGCCAGAATTGGGAATCAGTTTCAGTGCCTAATCTAAATCCAATTTCTGTGCAACTATGGGGTAGCTAGTCCAACAACCAGAAATCCCATCAAACTTAATTGAAAAATGCAGGCCCAAAGCCAAATGTTAAAAAAAAAAAAAAAAAAAAAAGCCCAGAACTATAATCCCTTGAAATAGCAGAGCTTAGAGGAAAACCCAATTCCAATTCCATAACCCACGGCCAGAGAACACAGAAATCTCACAAGTCAGAGGCTAAATCAATCAAAACCAAAGCAAGTCCACTCTAATAGTCTAAAACCTCTGCAAATCACTTTGCCCAGAGCCAGAAACTAATCAATCAAACTTGCACAGCCCAGAGACAAAATCATCTAAGTTGCATAACGCAGAGCCAGAATTGTACAGAATTGCACAAATCAGAGTCAGAATTAATCAAGATCACAGTAAATCCACCAAAAAAGCTCAGACGATGTCGATTATCCCTGGCTCACGCATCACTGACCTGTCTTGGGTCATTGGGCCACTGTATTCTGCCTACTTGTACCAAGCCCACTTGGACAATGGTGGTTTGTTGAAGTTGCAACTGGTGATGATATGTTGATGGCTTAGATGAATGATGCAAACCAGCACTTAGAACAGCTTCTGAACCTTCAAAAGAAAAAAAAACTATAAAACGTAAAACCAAATGTTGGAAATTATTTTTTAAGAAAGAAAAACATAAATGTGACCACTGCAAACAATTTAATCTCCCTTGAGGTGTGACACCAACAGCTTTCAAGGTGATGATACCGCTCTAATTTGATATTGAGAAACTAGGGTTGAGGGGAGAAAAAGGTTAGAGAGAAACCTGATACTATTGAATGAGAAACGGCCTAATACAAAAGCCATAAACCTAATCGTTTATTTTTTATATAGAGGAAGTAAGCTACATAAAAACTCTAATGCCTTAAACTTTGGGTGCACTATAAGTGAGTCCATCCTCATTCTTAATTATACTCTTAGCATCAGTAATAAGATTACTTGGAGTAGAAAAACCTAATGACTGCCATTTTTTATTCAATTAATTAGTTAACTTTTTACTTTTATTATAACTAATATGATTACTAATTTTTATGCATAAATGTTTTATATGTCAAAGCAAATCAAAGCACACCCAGCAAGACCTAGCCGATGGAATCACATGTCTTATCAAGTGTCATATTCTGTGTCTGTACCCATATTGTTTATGTCTATTTCAACCTTTTCATCTCAAGTTTATTTGCATTGAGTAATGGAACTGTGGAAGTAATTTGTTAAAGCTTAGTACTGTGGACTGCATCACAACTTTAGAAAGAAAAGAAACTTAACAACAGTACACTTTGGAGACTACCTTTCTTTTATCTTCTTTCTTTTACAAAGTGCCTGAATTCTCCTATGCGTATTTTACCCTAAAATATTTCAACCAAAACACATTGGTTAAAAGCCTTTTATACGTGCATCAAATTTATAATATTCACAATCTGCACATTAAATCTAGCAGCCTGGATCTTGACCCATTTCACTGCCCAACAGATGGTATAAATTAGAAGTTTTATGAGAAAGCAGCATTCAAATTTGGGCTGTAATCCCATTAGGTAGCAATTTTTCTTCTGTCGAAAGTAATTTTTGGCTCAAGAAAGCAATGGGAAATTCTCCCAGCAAATCACTTTCTCCCGTTTTGAGAATTGTTCTCTCAGCAAGACAAGGAGATATACCTTATCTCAGCATGACCTCGTATCTTATATTTCAAGTCTCTTTTTGTGTTATTTGCTCAATTTTTCCGATTTTGTTGTGTATTTATTTCTTTGTGCTTTATCAGGTACTTGTGGTCCTTTGAAGCAACTCTTGGAGCAGAATGCGCAAGTCTTTAGACAAATCACTGCCAACTTATCAAATTATAAGGTGAATATCTCAATTGCAGTTTTTATAATTGCCTTTCTAAAGACCTGCCATAATTATTGATGACCAAATGATGTATGAGCCCTTTGATGAATTGGTAATGCTGCCCAACTGTTTCTAATAAATTATTTCAGTAGCTAAATTGTTACCACTTTGATCCTCTGATTAATATGCAAATCTCTGTGGTAGATGATTCTTTGACCCAGTTCACTCTATCTTTTTTCCCTTGTGTTCTATGATCTGAAACTAAGCATGTTTGACACATGTCACTAGAGAGTTGTAAACCCTGAAGAAGATTGAGTAGTAAACTGCCTGATCGATTGGTCACCCTTCTCTTTCTGGCCAAAAATTATTATAATTTACAGAAGCAATATATTAAACTTCTTTGATGATTTGTTAAAACCTTGAATTAATCATTGCTACACCCTTCATGGGCTAACTAATAATTGGATTATCGGTTTGGGAAGTTTTTCAGCAAGAAAGGGGCTCAGTATTCTAGCAGAAAAGGAAACTAAGACTTAAATGATTGGCGTTGCCTGTACTTGAATCAATCAAGGGGAAGTTATTGATAAATGAATGTAGCATCAATTGTTAGGCAAAGAGCTCTGTACCTTTTATCATACTGTGTTTTTTTTTTTTTTAATTATTATATTGTCAATTTACTCCTTTTTTGAGCTCTTTCTACACATTTTAATGTTGTCATTATATCTGTCATAATTATTATGTGTTTTGATACAGTTGCAGGATAACATTGACCTCTTCCGCCACACAAGGCACAATATCAGTACTATCCTTAATGAGTATGTAAATATTGTAAAAACTTACTGTTAATATTTGTATTATCCATATTTGTTTAGGTTTGTGTTTGATGTTTACTACTGTCTGAAGTCATTAACTCACATTTTTTGCAGAATGGGAGATATGCCAGGCATAATGAGCCAAATGCCACCACTCCCTAATTCTATTAACGAGGATCTTGCAAGTAGTATTTTACTTGGTAAATCTGAGGTATGCTCTTGTCAATTTAGCGTAATTTACATTTTCTTCTGATGATTTTTTGAAACCCATTATTCTGTTTAATGACTTGGCTATCCACTGAAATAAGCACAATTTAGCTGTCTGTCTTCAGATTTTATTGTGGTTATCTTTAAAACCATGAACTTTGGTTAGTATTTTGTGAATGAAGCATTGAAGTACAAATATCAGATATAAGAAATTGATTGTTTGTGTTACCATTTGAAGTGGGCAAATTGCTGACTCCTTCGAGGTTGTCTAATTGAAAGTGCACTGGTGTAGAAGTTGGCCTTTTTGTGGAAGCTTAAGCGGCAAATAGGATGCAGCAGATGGTTTAGGAGCTGTGGCATTACTGATATCTACAAATTCTGGACTTTCTAGGATGTCTAATCCATCTTTAACCTTATTGTTCCTGGTTTATTTACTTTATCCAAAGGAGAATCTATACACTTGTATAAATTAAAACCATTTTCATTCCAGGAAAGGAAGAGGGGGAAGTGATTAATATGACATGGTTTGAGCCGATTGAACCTTAAATTGTCTTCAAAGTATTTGTATGATGTCCTAGGAACGGTTGTAGATAATATGGATATGATGTCAATTTGCCCTGGATTGTTTTTAACTCTGCAGTGATTAAAATTACTGGTCATTTTAATAGATGCTTTCTAACATGCAAAGGAAATTCATAATTTGCAATATTTCTTTCATGTAAACAAGGGAAAAACCGGGACCTTCTGATCAAGTGGATATTGTATTTGGGGAGTTGTAAATTCTGTGTCGATAATCCTGAAGAGAAGTAAAACTTACAAGTAAAAAATGTAAAGAGGGGACAAATTGACAACTGAGATTTACAACAAGTCATATTTTTTTTCTCAAATAATCTGACAGCAAACTACACACTTTGAATCTCAAAGGACAATAAATTTGAGCAAAATTCTAGAATTTACAGCAACTCAGACCCATTTCCTCCTTGGCTTAGTAGGCTCAGCGTATTTGGTAAGAAGTCAAAGAGAAACAGTTAGTTGTTAAGAGTCATTAGGTGTTGTCTTCTTTTGTATCCTGAGTTTGGTCTTGTTTCCTTGTGTGTGAGTTCAATAAAAAAAAATTGAAGTAGTTACCATCAATGTCCATATAACCTAAGCCACCCTCTTAATATCCTGATTGACCAGTGGGGTACCATCTTCATTTGAGTTAATGCAAATGAAGATGAAGAGGACAATTTACGATGATATAATCAGTAATGGAGGGTGAAACAATAACAATAGCAATGTGTATGCAGCGTAATCTGGTGGAGCACGGAGGTTGGGCTTAGAAAGTTGGTCGGATGTCTGAGATAAAAGACCAGGATTTTCAAGGTGACTAGGAGACTCTACAAAAAATAAAGCAGAACGAGTTATTTTAGAGTTAAGACAAGCTCAATTTATATTAGTTAGCAAAAAGCCAATCCAATAGTAATTAATAACTGAATTAAAAAAAAAAAAAAACCTATGCCATGACAATTTGATCACAGGCCATAGCCTGTATTAACTAATGAAATTTATTTAAAAGCGATTAGTTTGTCCTGATTTGAAAAAAATTTTTCCCACTCCCATATTGCATGGTCTTGGAGAAATTATTGTATGTTCCAAATATAACGTCTGATGGGATTTTATTAACATGCGTCTCTGCTCTTCGGTGATTTCCATGCTTGAAAAAGGATAGGGACCCCAAGGATATGACTGTTGTTAAGGTTAGTTCTCAAACTTACGTCAATGCATCAAAGAGAATGCTCCTTGAAATGTCATGGGCAATCTTATTTCTCTTCAGTGGTGGAATCTTATATGGCTACCTACGATGCACCGACACTTCATATAACAGCAGTGTCCGCGTGTCGATGTCGTTTCCGACACCGACACTCATCGGGGCAGGATCCGTAATTTCAAAAAGTTTGGACACTCGTTCCCTATTTCGACATACGTGTCAAATTCGATTCCAGAACCATGTCCGTAATTTCAAGAAATTCGGACACGTATTTCCTATTTCAACATACGTGTCAAGTTCGATTTCCAGTTTATCATTTGTTATGCCCTATTATTTAATATTATGAGTACTTATTTTCATATGAAAAATAATAATTACAATATATATATATTTACAAATAAACACAATATTTTTTAATATTTATAAATATACTCCTATATTTTTATTATTTACACATATCTCCCATGTGTCTGTGTTCTATAATTTTTGAAAATGTCGTATCCCAGTGTCCGTGTCTGTGTTTTTTCGTGTCCGCGTATCAGTGTCCGTGTAACATAGACGGCTACTAATGAACTGAACTTCTCTATTCTCCATATTGGGTTCAAATAGATGGCCTCTCGTTGGAATTTCTCACCGAAAAAATGCTCTGGCTATTGGTAATAAATTGGGAAAAGTTTTATTTTTGGCTTGATGTGAAATAATTTGGGCGGAAGCGATTGATAATTTTCTGGATTAAGGTTAAGAAAATAAACAAGAAGAAAGAAGTCAATT
>JANHAO010017690.1:0-13879 GCA_026873985.1 Saraca asoca
TCTTTCACTCTAGATTTGATCTAGGTTGTTTTGAGACCTCACACCAATGGATTCTTGGGAGGTTTGCTCAGCCAAGAGGAGGAAAATTTTTTGAAATTTTTTACCTCATCTCTCTTGTCTTGGCCAAGGAAACCTTAAAGTGGCATTGCAGGTGGAGTCCATAATAACAGAATCCCAAACTCCTTTAAATAATCTATGAATTTCTGGGTTAAGTGTTTTCCACCTCAATTAGCTTTAAGTGTCTTGATACTTTTTTCAATTTGTTTTTCTACTTCACTTTTTAATTCCTAGAATTTTTCAAAGGCTTTAGACTTGTATTTCATCAAATACACGTATCTATACCTAGAATAGTTTCCAGTAAAGGTCATGAAGTAGGAATATGCATCTCTTGCTAAAGTAGTCATTGGATTGCATACATTATTATATATCAACTCTAGCATTTATTTGGCACGTTCACCTTTTCTGATAAAAGATTTCTTAGTCATTTTCCCAATAAGACATGATTCACAAATTCCATATGATTCATGATCAAATAGATCAAAGTATTCTTTTTTATGTAACTTTGTGATTCTAGTTTCATTAATACGACCAAGTCTTTGATTCCAAAGATAGGACAGATTGATGGATTCATTAAACTTTGGTTTTTTACTTGCGACAGTTAAGATCTCTTGTCTTAGTTCTAAAAAATACAACCCATTAACAAGTTTGCCATTATCATAAAATATATTACCATGTGAAAAAGAACAACTATTATTCTTAAAGGTAAAAGCAAATCCTTCTTAGTCTAAACAAGAAATAGAAATAATAGATTTAGAAATTGCAATAATATAATAACAGTTATTTAGTTCTAGAATTCAACTCATAGACAATTCTAAAAGGTAGGTTCATATGCCAACGAAATCAACTTTTGCTCTAATCCTGAGGAGTAGGTTTACTTTTCCTTTCTGGAGCTTTTTACTATTTCTTAGTCTCTACATCATTACAAATGTGTGAACCACAATCAGTATCTAATACCCAAGAATTAGTTGAACAATACAAAAGGTTTATCTCTACCATAAGGATATTTTTACTTGAAGTAGAAGCTTTTCTAAGCTTTTTTTGCTTCACAGTTTCAAGAAAAGCTTTACAATTTCACCTCCAATGGCTTTCTACTCGACAATGGTAGCAAATGCCTTTAGGATCATTCTTTTTGCCTTTCTTTTGTACAATTCCTATTTAGTTTCTTAGCTTTAGCCTTAGCCTTAGAACCCTTCTTATGCTTCTTTTTCTTTTTCTTCACCTTCTTGGTCTTAGAAGAAGTACTGACCATTAGTATAAATTGCTTCTTTTTGAAACTCATTTTGGCAGTCTTAAGAATGTTGAGTAATTTTGCAAGAGAAACCTCCATCTTACTCATGAAAAAATTCACAACAAACTGCCCATATGAAAGGAATGCAATATGATTTTAACTGCATGATCATTATCAATTACATGATTAAATTAGACCAATCTCTTTATAAGCCCGATCATTTTCACCATATAAGTTACAATAGATGATCTCTCAGCCATCTTGCAGTTGAATAATTCATGAGATACCTATTATCTCTCAATATGAGCATTGCCCTTTGTATAACTCTGACAGATACAGAATCATCTCAAAGGGAGTTATATTTTCATACTACTTCTAAAGTTCAGAAGACATTGAAGTTAGCATTACACATGTTGCTTGCTCAACATCTTCTTGATGTTTCTTATAAGTAGTAAAGTCAAAGCTTACATACTCATTCGAACTTTTAGGTGAAGGTACAAAAGGGTCCTTCTCAAATATGTAGGCTGTCCTTTTCTGCTTAAAGACAATCTTTAAGTTTCATTACTAGTCCACATAATTTAAGTTGATTAGCTTATTATCTATCAATATGTTTCTTAAAGAAATATTATTCATCATTTTAATAACCTTTAATAAGAATAAAGTAGATTAATATCTAAGCATTAAGATTAATTTTATATGGATTTTAATGAAATGAACTCCCACTATTTTCTTCAATTATAATGACCCTCTATCTTAGAATTGGATTATGAAATTGGATGATAATCTTATTAAGTTAGGATCTTGGTTTAATATATTTGATTTTAATGGAGACCAAGAAAATCAAATAAGTTAAACTAGGTAGACAACTTAACTTATCAATTACATGTCAATGTAACTCCTAATAATTAGGTTGGCAACTCTTTGTCATTTATTATTTATCACATCAAACATTATTAACAACCCTTTATTTATAATGTTCATAGTGATACTTAATGAAGCGTAAAAACTATAAGTTATGACAGGGGTCATCCAAACTACACATGTTTGCTAAGTTGAAACCACCAAACAAGAACATCACTTATGTTCTAATAAAAATAATATGATTGATGTAGTGTAACTTTGATGGAGGCTAACAAGTTATCACGAAATCGATCTCTAATTATCATTATTTTGATGGGTGGCAATTAATCATGTTCTTAGCATGCAACTTAAATTAGTGAATGATTTTTTAATCAGTTATGGACTTAACTATTTAATGGTCTCATGTATGCCAGGAATACATTTACTAGTCTATGGCACACATACATCAACTAGCCTATATCATACATACATCATATTCATATCTCAATATAAATCACATGTATGCATAATATATATATGATGATTACAGATCAATTTAAAATAATTTCCCTTAAGCCATAAAAGGGAAAACTCTATAGAATGCGCTTCTTGTCTCCACAAGCCACACACCACCAAGTTTTAGGCACCACCTTTAGTAGCTTCCAGAATGCTAATTCTATCATATGTAACTAATTATATCATATAAAAGAAACCTTGAGTAACATTCAAAGTAAGTGAGATGAGAAAAGAATTTTACATTTAGAAGTTGAAAGAAAGGCAGGACACATATACTTTATTTAATAAAATACACAATAATGCATTCATAAATTTTTTTGGTCTATAATCATCCTTTCACACATTCAAGTATACATAAAATATATATATATATATAAAAGAAAGCATAAAAAATTAACTATTTGATTCAAATTATGGTCATGCATGTCTCAAGTTATTTGACTAACTTTTAATTCAAGTAAGTTATTTGATTCCATCATCAAAACATCATAATCACTTTATTTTGGAAATTAATTTTGATTAATTTCAAAATCAATTAATTAGTC
The DNA here is from genome assembly GCA_026873985.1 of Saraca asoca. Lineage (NCBI taxonomy): Eukaryota > Viridiplantae > Streptophyta > Magnoliopsida > Fabales > Fabaceae > Saraca > Saraca asoca. Next base: position 3,190 of record JANHAO010017690.1, read on the forward strand.
AAATTCATCATACTTTCTAAAACTTTAGAATCAAATAAATAAATAAAAGGAAACTTTCCAAAATATTTGCAATCAATTTTCAAATTAGATCTTAGGTTAAAGATAATTTCTATAATTGCAAAAACACAATTTAGATAGGCTTTTCTCAAAATTGATTGTAATTATAATTAATTTCATAAATTGTATTTATGTAATTAAGGTATAGGCTGATCAGTTTTCATCATAACTAATCAAAGGGTTGATTAGTTGTCATCACAACCAATCAAAACCACCACATGTGGTGCTCAAAAATACATCTTATCATGTTTAGTTAGCTTGCTACCATGTTTAGCCAACAAGCTGTTGTGGTAGCAAGTAAGCTTCTTTATGGTGTATTTTTCACCCAAAGTGCAAATTCAATCCATATTGATTTTGAAAAGTTTTCAAAAGAAAATTTCTGCACTTTGAATGAAAAAATTTTGATCATATGAAATCAAATTACAACATGCATATAATCATAATTATTACCATAACATTCAAATCTTTAATCTTGAATTAAAAGCAAACAACATGTGCTCTGATACCACTGTTGGAAAAAGAATATATCGAAAGCATCAACCATGCACAACAAAATTTTAAAATATTTTCCAAACCCAGATCATGTTGCTTGTAAATTAATTTATAAAATATTATATAATTCAAATAAACTTTAAAAGTAATGATCTAAATTATACCTTTTTGATATTTGTTCTTGGAATCCCCAATCTTCAAATCTAAATTTGATCTTTAAGCAATTTCACAAACTTTCCAACAAGCCTTATAATCAAGTCTTTTAGACATAGATTTAATCTTCAATACCAACAGTAATCCATATGAACGAATTAAATTCAAAACCTCCACCAATATTCATGCAATAGGTAAAGTAGGAAAATCAATTCTTTCACTTAAGAGGTGTTAACTCTCCAAGGAATCATGAATTCATTCAGTTAGGATTGGTATTTAAATACAAAGAGAAGAAGAGAAGGGTGATCACACTAAGAAAGTATTTGGATGCACAACACATGTGCTAGAGTCTATTGTATTGTGTCATATGTTGTGCGTTTTAGGGTTAGTATCTCTCTTTTTTAAATAGAAGATATTGAAGTACAAGGTAGAGTGGGCAGCAAACATAAATAACACACAAGCTAGAGTTTCTCTTACTTGTGTCGTCCACTTCTCCAAATGGATGAGTTGTATGGCTATGGTTAACACTCTAGGCTTGTATGCTACCTTCTTGGGCCAAGGAGTCTATACTTTTTCACTACTATAAAATGCAAAAACAATGTCATTAAATAGATATTGGATAAAAGGTAAATTGATGTATATATAAGTATAGTGGTATTTTTTTCAAATAAGAGGAAAAATACAACTTTGGTTCCTATTAAAAAACTAATGTCTAAAATTAATATCATGTTTGATATTAGTTTGAGTTAAGGAAATGATGTACTTTCAGAATTATTTCATTTATATCGTTGTGGTTGAACCATGTATCTTTAAAAGTTATGGATCCTCAACCAGGGGCGGACACAGGATTCCCTACTAATGGGGGTTGACCCTGTTCTTCAAAATGAAAAAATTTATAATTTGGCCCCTAAATTTTCTACTTCCTTTCACTAGGGCCCATCTTTAAAGAATCTTTTCAATTTAGTCTCTGTCAAATTTTTAATTTAGTCCTTCTATCATTTTTTTTAAGTATTATAATACATATTTTAAAAAAATGAGTGGGGGCTTGAGCCCCCACTGGGCCCCACGTGGGTCTGCTATTGTCCTCAACTATCAAAAAAATTTATTAATTTATCAATCAAATTTTTTATATACTATCAATTTATTGATATGATAATATTACAATTAATTTTTCATTTTACCAAGACTATAAAATTGTAAAATTCTTTAATGATTATTAATTTCTTTTATGTTACCAAGATTACAGAATTGTCAAAATAATTTAAAATAAATTCATAACATTTATATTTGTGTATATAAAGAGACATAGATTAGACATCAATTTTTATAAGAAACTGACGTAAATAAACAAAAAATAATTAAAAAAAGTTGATATATGGAGGGACGTAGATTAGACATCAGGCTTTAATTTATAATCAACATCTTCTTGTTTGAAAATTTTTCTTACACATCTTTATCTAATAAAAAATTAACGTGAAATAATTTTTCAAAAAGGTTACAACATTGGCTAACCTATGAAACTAACATGAAAAACCATTGAATACTTTTGCTTTTAATAAAAATAACCCTAACGTTTTTAGTGAAGGGTAAAAGAAGTCAATTTTTTATAAAAAATAAAAATAAAAAGTCGACTTATTTTCTCCTATTAATTACTAAAGGCGTCAATTTTTTTTTAAAAAAAATCCACTTCTTTTCTTTAAAAAAAATTATTTTTTGTCTATTTATGAACAAAAAATATTTAAATTTTTATACAAGCCTTACTCAAATTATTTTATCTAATTTTATTCATAAACAAAATTATTCTCTAATCATCAATTTTTTCTATTTTCAATCAAATAATTCTTTTTTACTAAGACTACTCAATAATTCAAAAATCTAAACATTATTTAATTGGATAAAATAATTCAAGAATTCGACTATTATTTAATGGATAAAATAATTCAGAAAATAATTAATTTTTGGGCAACTTATTTGTGAAATTATAATATACCATCTAAAAAATAAATTGGAAATGTAGGAAATACAAGCGGATAAATGAAAATTAAAATGTCAGTTTTTAGTTAAAAAAAAAAAAAACAATGTCAAAAGTCTACCATTTATAAAAAGTTTTTACAGACTTGATTGTCACTTTCATTTCTTATTGATTTGAAATCTTAGCTCTTTTCCCTTCTATCTCCGACAACACAGAGGCGCTCTCCCTCTCACTCTCTCACTCACTACAAAACCCTAACTCATTCTCACTCTCTCTATCTTGGTGGTTTGAATGGATTTTCCTCCACTCATTTTTTTCTTTATTTTTAAGTAATAGATACTTTTCTTTTTGAATTTTATTAATGATTAATATTGTGTGAATAAGATGAATTGTGTACTGATTGTATTTAATTGTGTGCACTAGTGGTTTTTAATTTTGGATTGTACTAACTAAAAGATGTAATATGTAACAAAATTGTTGATCCGAGCAATTTGATGATTTGCAAAGGAAAGTGTTGTTAAGCTGTGTCAACTTGATTAAGTGATTATACTTGATTATGTATTTATTATATATATATATAGGCAACTATTTAATTTTAACATACTAGTTGCAATACTTGGAAAGAAATTAAAGCCCTTACACTCAAAAAGAAATTAACAACAATTTGATATCAATGGCTAAGATTTCTCCAAATTAATTCAATAGAATAATGTATAGACTTCTTGTTAATTTGACATGTTTGAATTTTAATAATTTTTGCAATGTCTTAAATTTTTTATTGATCCAATAAAATGTTTCAAGTTTGTTGAAATTTGAATTGTATTGGGTGATTGGAGGTTTTGATTTGATGATTATTTTTGCAAAAAACAAAGCCCTTACACTCAAGAAAAAATTGACAACAATTTGAGATCAATGACTGGGATTTATTCAATTTGGTAGAATAATGTATAGACTTGTTGTTAATTTGGCATATTTTAATTTTAATTAGTTTTATAATATCTTGAATTTTTTTGTTAATCAAATAAAATGTTTCAAGTTGTTAAAATTGGGATTGTATTGTGTGATTGGAAATTTTTATTCAATGGTTATATTTGCAAAAATATAAATAGCAGTAGTTTTATGTAAAAAAAAGTAGCCAACAATAGTTTTTTTTAAGAGAAAAGGCATTGATCTTTTTTTATTAAAAAAAAAAAAAACTTACGTTTTTAGTAGAAGAGAAAATAAGTTAGTTTAAAAAAAAACTCATTTTCGCTTGCTAACCACTAAAGATGATTTTTATAAACAAAAAATTAACTTCTTTTCTCCTTCATTAAAGATGTCAATTTTTTTTTTTTTTTTAAAAAAAGGCCTTTGATGGTTTTTTACATTAGTTCAATAGCTTAGTCGATATTGTAATCTTTTTTAAAAAATTATTTTACATTGGTTTTTTTATTAAACAAATAAATGTAAAAAAATTCAAATAAAAAGAAATCAATTGTAGATGAAAAACCAATATCATTTCTTGTTTTACATGTCAATTAAAAATCCATCTTAAATTGTTCTAACATATAATATCACTCAAATAAATGTCGGTCTCCAAACCAATGTGATATATATGGCATGATCGGCATGTAAGTATGTTTCTGTAGTAGTGCTTGCTTAAGTCATAATAAATCTAAATTCATTAACCTTTATGTGCCCTTTCCTGTGTCTAATAAGCCCAAACTATGAGTTTAAACTCACAAACTCTATTATGTAATCATTCTTAAATTGTTTTAATTCATTAATTAAAACAATTTTCTAAGTGAGAAAATATTCATCCACTTATGATCTCTTTCATAATTAATATTATTGTGGGTGTTTTCTGGTACTACATAAAATGAGCTAGCAAAAACCTAGCCACAATAAATCTAAATGAGAAAAGAGCTCAGACCGCTCAAGAGCTAAGATCGTTTAAAAGCATCAAATTGCCAACTACAAGAGCACGAAGCAAGGCAGAAGCCCCAGCTCACTAAGGGACAAGTCCCCAGCTCGCATAGCCAATAATTTGCCTTATGTGAGCTCACGAGCTTGATCTTGCAGACCGAAGGCTAGCAGCAACCATAAACCCAGAGTCCTAGTTCGCAGGACACAACATCTCACCTAGCTAAGGGCTTACCGAGGGTTAACCTGAAGTAAGCAACCTCTTGGACCAAGTTTGTGGGCCCAGTCTGCAAGAAGCAACTAACACGGGCCTACCCACAGAAAGTAATCTACAGAAGTCGACTAGCAGTCTACAGAAGCTGATTAGCAAAAGTTGTACCTGTTACTTATATTTATTACTTGATGTACTTAATATAACAGAAATATAACTTATGTAATTATATTTGTAACCTCCTAACCTCTATAAATAGAAGGGAGGAGATCATTATAGACAGAGTCAAGAAAAAACACATACTGAAACTCTGTAGAAATTTTACCAGAGTAATAAAATAATACTGTGAACGTAGGGATCAGTGCTATCCAATTTTAGCCAAACCACATTAAAAATCCTTCTTTGTTATTGTTGCTCTTCCTCACCATCTCTTCATTCTTCGTTTGCACAATCAAATTGCAATTTGAGTGCTTAAGATCTCTTCAGGTTGGCTGGATTTGGATCGAACCAAATTTCACCATCAACATTTTGGCGCTATCTGTGGGGACTCATCTGTATCTTAGTTGATCTTCCTTTCAATTGAAATGGCTAGAGGAAGAACCCCTAAAAGCTCAAACACTCTAGTTAATCAGTCAACAGGTGTTCCTGTTGCCAGCATTGCCGCCCGTTTGCATCCTGAAACCCACCGCCAACCAATTGTTGCTTTCAGAGTTAATAAGGTGTAGACAGGTCACCAACTCTAGCAAACATTAGAGAATATGATAAGAGAGCTAGTAAATGTGATTAAAGTGCTTATGCAAGCACAAACCCCGGGCACACAAAAATAGGTCGAGATCACTACGTAACTTTAGCAGCTATGTGAAAGAGCCCAGAAGGAAAAGTCTACTGGGCAAATGCATTGACGCTCTGACTCAGCTTACTCCACTAAACAACGAATGAGATCAGGAGCTCGCCAAATGCGTGAGAATCATGATAATCAATGACCTGGGGGCTTGCATCGAGCTGAGAACTCAAACAGGTCCAGCCAGGGGACACTTTAGGCAATTTCTCCCGCGACTCAGAGATAAGAGAATTATTCAAAAAGCTAAAGTGACTAGAGAAGTGCCCTCGAGCTCGAGATGATCAAGCTCATTATGAGGGTAGCTCGCCATTCTCCAAAGAAATTGAAGCGCAGCCTCTCCTTCACAACTTAAAGTTCCCACGATTCTACTATATGATGGGAACAGCAATCCATGTGACCACTTGGATGCATTCAATGTCTAGATGGACCTTCAGACAACTGATCCTTTGGTTAAATGCCACATCTTCCTAGCTAAATTAGGAGGCATACCTCGAGCATGGTTCAGAAGCCTCCTAACTCGTAGTGTTATTAGCTGGAAAGAGTGCTAAAAGAGATTCATCAATCAGTATCAAGCTTTGAAAAGGCAGCTCGCCCCTTCTTGCTATCTCGCCATGATTTTTCAACATAAGCATGAATTGCTGAAGGATTATATAATCAAATTTTGGCACGAAGCCAATTTTGTAGAAAATCCCTCAAAGGAGAATATCTTGACAACTATCTCAGTGGGACTCCATAAATATGTAAAGTTATATAAAAGCCTGTACAAGTCCCTGGTAAGAGATCTAGTTGAATTTTATGAATGAGTAGCCAAACAAATTAGGTGGGATGAAATCTTTGGCACAAAATCCAAGCAAGAGGACAAGGCAAACAACTTCACTTAAAGCAAGAAGAGGAGTGATGACAGCCAAAAAGTTGACTTCAACGTCCAGCTCACAAATAAAGTGAGAATTAAGTGACCTCGACATTAAGGTCACTATGAAAGCTACAGCACCTTGTCTGACACTGAAGATAGGAACTTTGCCACAGAAAGAAATAAGAAAAATTTTTGAAAACCCAAACCTTTGAAGGCCCCCAACAAGTTCAGAGACATGAGCAGGTTCTGTGCTAATCACAATGAGGTCAGGCATAACACCTCAGAATGTTGGGCACTTAAGGATACCATAGAGGATCTCATCAAGAGAGGTCGCTTACAAGATTACATGGTCCAACCCTCTGAGTAGCAACCTTAGTAGCCCTAGCAGATCGCTGATCACAAATAGAGCCCTTTGGTTAGGACCATATTTTGATGGTGTAATGTTGTTCAGAGGCTAACGAAGGCCCTTCAAATCTTTTTGCTTGCTAATTTTCAGCAAAATGTTAGATAAAAAGAAAGTTATTTTGTGTTGATGAAGTCAAGCTCGAGTTCATTGCCAACTCATCAAGTGAGGCACGGAGGCACTAAAATAAACTCGTTCCAACAAGAGCCTCAAGCTCACTAAGGCATGGAGGCATTAAGAATAAACTCTTTTCCTACCTAAGCAACAAGATTGTTATGGAATTGAGCAATAAGATTACTGTTTCACTGAGCAACAAGATTGTTGTGGGACTGAGCAATGGGATTATTGATTTACTGAACAACGAGACTGCTGTAGATTTGAGTAACGAGATTGATGCTCTACTGAGTAATGAGATTGCTGCAAGACTGAGTAATGGGATTGTTGTTCCACTGAGCAACAAGATTGCTATGAGACTGAGCAACAAGATTTTTGTTCCACTAAGCAATAAGATTGCTGTGGCACGGCTCGTAAGGCACAGCTCTCATGCGACCTATTGCTCACAGCTCTTATGCGACCTATTATATTTGACCTATTGCTTGCAACTCTCATGTGACGTACCTATATACAACTCATCATTGAGGCACTCTGATGCCCAGATTCATTGCTTATCAAGAAGCATGACCGATTGGTTATTTAAATATTTCATTTCACTATGATTTGCAAGAGTTCATATTATCATCTATAATATATAGAATACTCAACACAACATGTAAGGATCATGAAGAAATATTTGTTCATTAAAAAGCCTCACTTAATGAGGTAAATTTACATCAGAAGATTCAAAATACAAATCAAAGCAAGCCTATGACTATTACATTCTGGAAATAAAACTGGCTTCTTGGATATGAACTTCAACCAGTAGGAGGATCGATGGGGCATACTTGCTTCTTAATCTTCTTCTTGTCATCCTCCTAGGCTAAAAGTTCCTTTCCAACTCACCTACCCCCCAGGATTGAGAAGCAAGGGAACACGGCTGGGAAGGCTGAACCCCATGGCATAATCATAAGGAATATTCCAAGATCTATGCCAGATCTTTCAAAATCCTTGAAGAAGAATTGCCTATAAAGATTTCCTATATGGCAGATCATACATACCTCATCAGAAAGGCATACCATCAGAAATATGGGAGGTTTATCTAAGGTACCTATCAGGTTACTTAATGAAGAAGGAAGAAGGACTTCTTATGCCTTAAATAGACTAACTTGGTTTCACCGAAGAGTCCAAAAGAAATCTAACTGTTCTTAATTAAATGTATTGGAAGAAAATGAGGCTGACACATGAATGGCTACAAAGCACTTACAATAGAAGGTATGGCCTAGAGCAGATGAAATGGCAGGCTAACCGTAAAGACTTTAACTACACAGCAATCCACAAATAAAGCCTCTCCCAGCAAACTACAACTCCTAGCTCACGAAGTGAGCTAAGAGTTGGGGGGCTAATATTGTGGGTGTTTTCTGATACTATGCAAAATGGGCTAGTAAAGACCTTGTCGTAAAAAATCTAAATGAGAAAAGAGCCCAAACTACTCAAGAGCTAAGATCACTCAAAAGCATCAGATTGCCAGTTATAAGAGCACGGAGTGAGGCAGAAGCCCCAGCTCACTAAGGGACAAGTCCCCAACTCACTAAGGGACAAGTCCCCAACTCGCATAGCCAACAATTCGCCTTACGCAAGCTCATGAGCTTGATCTTGCTAACTAAAGGCCAATAGCGACCATAGACCCAGAGTCCCAGTTCACCGGACATAACATCTTGCCCAGCTAAGGGCTCGTCGAGGGTCAACCTAAAGCAGGCACCCTCTCGAACCAAGTTCATGGGGCCACTCTGCAAGAAGCAGTTAACACGGGCCCACCTATAAAAAGTAATCTATAGAAGTTAGTCAATGATCTGCAGAAGTTGATTTGCAGAAGTCGTACTTGTCACTTAGATTTATTACTTCATGTACTTAATGTAACATAAATATAACTTATGTAATTACATTTATAACCTCCCTGCCTCTATAAATAGAAGGGAGAAGATCATTGTAGAGAGAGCAAGAATAATAAAATAATACCATAGACGTAGGGACCGGTGCTACCTAATTTTAGCCAAACCACATTAAAAATCCTTCCATGTTGTTGCTGTTCTTTCTCACCATCTCTTCATTCTTTTTGTTTGTACAAGTGGATTGTAGTTTGAGTCCTTAAGAACTATTCTGGTTGGCTAGATTTGGACTAAACCAAATTCCACCATCAACAAATATAAATGTTCTTACAATATTCAAATATTAACATTGAAAATTTATTAATATTTAATAATTGTAATCTCTATTAAAATTATTAAATCATTGATTAATTAACACTTTTAATTATATTAGAACACTTAATTAATCATTTCAAATTTCTAAGATTTTCACTATTTTAACACTTAAATTCAAAACATTTTGCATTCTAACATTTCCTTTGATGTTGGATCAAAGAGATTCTGTTGTGTGTGATCCATTAGATTTTTATGCATGTTGACAATGAATTTATTTACAAGTTTCTATAAGGTTAATTGAATTAAAACTCTTTCTAATTTAAACACAAATTCTTTAAATTGTTCAAATAAATTCATAAATCATGATTAGCTTCTAGCAAAGCATCATGACCACCCAAATACTAGGAATAGATTTTTGGAAATCAAAACCTTTCATGATAAAGTGTTAACGTGTAATTCAATCCCTTCATCACTTGATATTTAAATTGGACTTAAGGTATAGTTCATGTGTAAACCCTAATATGAGCGTCCAATTACATGTACATGTTTGATTATTATATGCTATCTCTCATTTGATCATACATAAAATTCCTTTAATGCATGTACTAATATAGAGGCCTATGATTTTGATCATAGCACAAGTATTAAACATCTTTTGAATAAAATCTTTCCTTGTTACCAAGAAAGACAAATTCTTTTTTGATCAATCACTACCTTCATGTACTTCGTAATGCATCCATTAATTATTCATACCTACTTTTTAAGAGTGCAAGTCTAAAATAATATCAAAGTAAATAACTCTATACATAAGATACTATGTTGATCTCGAGTTTAAAGATCACTAATATCACATTTCACATGAGAAGTTTATTGACATATGGTAACATTCCATAGAGTTTCTTATGGCAGGTCAATCCAATCATATATTCCATAACATATACTCTTATATCTTATCTAGATATTAGTATATCTACAATGTATGAGATTACTACATTCTTCTATAACAATGACATGACATATGTTGATTTACTCATAAATAATTGATATCATATTTTCTCAATAATTTAACAACTAGGGATATATAAAAGTATAATTTTATGTATAAATCTTCTCATAATTACAATCTCAATTATAATTAATGTATACATAATTATATTTCAAGAACTTTATATAATATAGTATACATATATCAAAATATACATAAATACATATATATGTATATATATATATATTAAAACTAAATTGATAAAGAAGTCAAGACATCATATTTATCAAATATAGTAAGATATGTACTTTTTATATCATTATAATTAATTAACTTTAGGGCATCTATACTAACACTATAATTAACATATAATAGCTTGTTATCAACTTTATGAAAGGATTTTCAATTGTTCAAGTGCATTAATTTAATAATCAAAATTCTTAATCCATAATCTAATCCTATAACAATTCTAGAGAATATAAAGAATTTATATGCGAAAGCGTACCTGAATCCATTATTCTTGG
>JANHAO010017691.1:0-13886 GCA_026873985.1 Saraca asoca
GGGCCTCACGGTTTTAAAAGGCCTCTGCTAAGGTGAGGACATTCCTCCCTTATAAGGACCTTTCCCCGTTCAGACATAGCCGATGCGGGATGCTAGCCACTGTGGGATGCTGGGGCATAACTCCTTACAACCTCTTGATTATTCACTTTCTTATATGTTTTAAACTAATGACAATCATTACAAATATGAATAATTGTGCTAGAATCTATCTACTACTTAGATGACTTTCCTTGAATTGTTATGTTAAGTTCAATAATTATACCAATGTGCATGCAATGAATTCCTTCAATAACCATAGCAACCAAGTCATTTTCTTCCATTAAGTTAGCTTTTGAAATTGACACTTCTTCAGAGTGATTATCTTTTTTTAAGGGTCGACAATTTTTAGTATAATGCTCTCTTTTTATGGCAATGATGACACACTCTGTCTCTTATTGTTTTTCTTTATGTCGACTCAGGACATGACTTTTCTTTTACCTTTGGTAGTATTTCTTTCATTAATATGATTTACCTTAAAATTATAAGAAAAATACGCTGCATCACGTTTTTTATTTTCTTCTTCTATATATGAGTGCCTTAGTAATTTTTGAAGAGTGAAATTTTCACCAAGGTATAAAAGTTTCTTTCTATAATCATTCTAAGTTGAAGGTAATTTTGAAATAATTGTTCCAACTTGTAATGATTAAGGAATTATCACTTGTAGATTATGATGTCTACTAACTAAGATTTGTAGCTCATGAATTTGATCTATGATGGGCACATTGTTAACCATATTAAACTCAAAATATTTTAACATAATAAATTTATTGATATGTTGTCGCTCATTGTTGTATTTTTCTTCCAAAGATCTCCAAATTTTCATTGGTGATCGTATCAACATGTATAAATCATAGAGCCTATATGACAAGGTGTTGAGAATGTGGCATCAGCATGCAAATACATTCTTTTCACGCTTCTTCTTCAATTGAGCAACTGTTGCTTTCTCTTGATTCATAACCTTGAAAGCAACACTTTAATCTTGAGCCATCTTAGGAATATCTCTTTAAAATTATTATAACAATAATGTTACAAATGATTAAGATTATTACATGATAAGATACTTTAAGGCACGACTGAGAGACTATATTTAGAGAGATATTCACATCCATACGTAGTTGCTAAAGGGTTGATAATGATACTCTCCCAAGCTTTTTTGAATTTCTTAATTAGTAATATTAATAAATTCTCTAACACTCTTATAACTTAGAAATATTCTAAGCTTGTAAGATACAATTCTTAACCATACTTTATAAAGTTATATGGAGGTCTATTTATACTTATTAGGGAAGTTTCTTTAATAAATAGGTGTATTAAAAAATCTTTTGTTCATTGAATACAAATAGATACATTCATCCCTTGTTCATTAAACATAAGATATACATTCATCCCTTTATTCATTAGAATCAATGAATATATATTCACCCTTTTAGCTATCAATACGTATATATAAACTTCTTTTAAAATTTGTTCATCGGATGAATCAATACAACTTTTAAAGTTATAAATTATATAATAATATGAATATAATTATACTAATTATATAGTTATCTAATAAGTAAAAATATGATAATATTTTGTTTATGTTTTAATACAATATAATTTATAATCTAAATTCGTATTATAAATTGTTATTAAATAAAATTAGTTAGATCTATGCATTGTAAGAGGTACAAACTGTATATATATAAGTGTTGATTTTCATGATGAAATGAGAAAAAAAGAAGTTAAATATACCTGGATGAGTAGTTTGCATACAATTTTACGAAAGTTATATTATTTAAATAAAATAACAGTGAAAAATAAACATTCTTATTAGGTCCACTAGATTTATTTAAATCCAAACTACAAAAATGCCTGAAAGAAAAGACATGAGGAAAATGAACAGAGACTCTCCAATGAGAAAGATATTCTACCAAAAATAAAAAGGAGGTTCTTATTATTTTAGAACAATAATAACTTGTAAAATAAGGAATGAAAACCAATTAACATTGAACGGATAAGTTCCGCCCTTTTGCACAATTGACTTCTCACAGTAAGGTCAAATGTAACAATGGCCCCTCCTGCCTATATTTGGATTTTGCACGATCAACACTTACAAAACCTTTCTTAAAAAAATTAATTTCTTATTTATTTACGTTTATAATTATAAAAAATTAAATAATAAAAAAATATTATATTTACACATTGTTACATAAACATTAGGTGATGAAAAAAAATATTTATTACTTTTGAGGACAAAAGCTATTTTTTCCTTCCACCGTAAAATCATATATTATTTTATTAATCACAATACACATAGATAATATAAAATCTTTTATTTACACACAAATTAATGAGATTTTTTCGGAACAATATTTTCCAACTAAAAAAGAATTCCTTCACTTTTTCCCTTGCAAAATTCGAACCTATAACATCCTACAGCAAAATATCAAGTCTTAAACTCGGAATGGAACATGAAAGACAGAAAAAGTGTTGCCCACGAAAAAGTGCTTGAACATTCCTCAAGTTAACATTACATTTACCCAAATCCATATATAACAAATATGGCATTCTTTACCACCTTAACACTAATCATACTACATATATACACAACAGGGGCTGGTAAAAATGAAACCCCGTGATTAGTTGAAACAGAACATTCTTCTCCATCCTAAATGCAAGCAATCCCAGGAACAAACAGAAAACAAAAATCATGGTTTCTAAATGTCTGCTATTACTACATCCTCAGCATAAACATTCTGTGATTCATCTCTTGTGCAACAATTCCAATAAGAATCTTGTTCAGAAGAAGATCCGATGTTTTGAAACTTCCTTACTTCCTCAAATTCAAGGTTGATTGCTGGCATCTGTACTCTTCTGCATGCCAGTTTCATCAGCAGACTTGATGGAGACAATAGGAGGCGGACGTAGCTCAAAGGTTGCTTTGCTCCTTTCACCAATGCCACCTATGCACATTGTGTCTCCTCGACCATGCCAAGTGCCGTCTTGAACATTGTTTATCTCCAGTGTTCTAGACTCCTGCATCATGTTATAAACATACCAATAATTAGGATTAACACCAATTTTATATGTCCCAATTTAGCTATGCCATTACTAATTTTAAAGTGATTCCATTACCCCTAACTTTTCTGTTTGTTCACACTTCACACTGAATTAAATCAAGATAAGCAAGTTTAAAAGAGAAAATTTTGAAGATGACCTGACTTAATGTGCAGCAAGGACAGATAAAATGGTAGATACAATCATCCAAGGAACTATCACCACCCTGAAATAAGACAAGCACCGATTGCTTCAAAGTTAGTCAAAATATATTATAAGTCACAGATTAGTAAATTACATGGAAAAAAAAAAAATCAACATTAACCAGCAAAATATTCATAGCATGGAACGATACTACATGCTGCTGGCCAGCAAGATATAAATACTGCATAAAGTTCAAGTGTTATAAGGTCATATGCAACCTTTTGATGCCATTAACTATCTTATCTGTGAAAAATTGACAACGCTTCACAATGTGAAAAGTTATACATGAGTTCTGTAAATCTGTAGATATAAGAACTTAAAATCCTGCATCTTAACCAGTTTCAAAGATGATAAATTCATGGCACCAGTTGCTATCCCAAACAAACATATAGGAAGCTATCCAATTATTCTCCTGGCACAGGGCAACAACTATTATTAATGCTCTGCAAGTAGTAATTTCATCAAAGATATTAAGTTAGTATTATTAAACAGCATCAATAGTCGTAAATTTATGCAACAAAGAGACAATTATGATTCAGAGACAAAACATCCATTGAACTCAGTTAATACCTATCTCCACATAAGGAATATTACTCAACTATATAGAAAACACCCACCTTGATGTTGAATTTCTTTCTTATCCGTGTACGAAAGAATCCTAGATATAGTGCAACAGAAATGGTGAAAGCAACTGCCAGGTATAGAAAGCAGTGCCGCCTTGTGACAAGAAAAGCAATTAAGTTGAGAAAGGCTCCAATAACAAGGAGAAAATATACTATTGCCTGCAAAATAAAACAGGTAAAATCATACTTTAGAGAGCTGCATTGTAAAAATAAATAAATAAAAGTGAATGAACAAATCAACATAGAAAATAGCTAATACCAAAGTGGCTTAATTTTTTTGTTAAAAGTTTCAACCCAAAATTTGACAGTTCTTGCCAACACATGCTCATTGTGTTTTCAAGCAATTTAATTATACCTGGACATAGCAAGAACTAAAACCAGCTCGCTTCATGTTCTTCCCAAATCGATAGCAAGGACAACTGCAACACCAAATGAGCTAGTAATTACAGGCATAATACATCATATAAGCCCTTGTTTCTAGCAGCAGACTCCCAGCTCACAATAATGCTCTCTCACCCTCCATCCCACTTCTTGCCCTCCCCTCCCTCCAGGGGTCAGCACGTGTTTTAGTAGTTAAGTTTTCTATTGGTCCAGAATGAAGGAACATATATGGGAGGCAGCAGCAAGCAAGCATTAAATTTGTATAATTGAGCTAAAACAAGTAAAATGATTCAGGTTAATCAATTAAAGCTCAATCAAATCTCTCATTGACTGGGCATATATAGCTGGAAACAAACCTCTACGCCACAAATCCGTCACTAAATTGTTTAAAAGAATAATAGGAAAGCTCTATACAATTGCAGATTGAATCCCTTCTGAAATTTGGATAGGGAAAACCGAAAGCTATGATTAAAATCCTAGAGAAGAATGTTATTGCTTGTTCTATCTTCTAAGTCACATAGCCTTCCATTTGGGACCTAATGAAAGAGAGGAATATTGTCCCCTTTAAAGCTGAAAATAGATTTGATTAAAATCTTTGACCATCGCAGATTGATTGAGAAAGAAAACGGGAAGGAATAGAAGAAAGGTCAAACTTTTTTCTACTTCATCTAAATTAACAAGCCTCTCTCCACAACAAAATAACCTTTCCACCAAAACAATAGAAGCCCCCTCAACCAACAGCACCCCTCCAAAAATTCATGTTTTCCACGACACAATGTCATATACAAAGCAAAAATAGAAGAAGAAACAAACTTACCATATGGATTCAAGCGCTATGCGACGGTCATCAAAGCAGTCAAAAAGTTCACCCTCCCACATCCTCAAAACCCCACCAAATTCTCCACCATCTTCTTCATCTCCAACAGTTTCAAGTTTCCTCCATTTCCCTTGAGTTTGCAAGGCCACAGTAGAGCAAAGCAAATCAAAATCCAAGACAGCCATGCCCTCCAATAACCCTTCCTTCTCTTCTTCTTCCTTAGCCTCCTCAAGCGCCCTCTCTTGCTTCTCCAAATCCTCCATTTTCACTAACACACCAAAGCTTAGAGCTTTCTCAAAAGGGTCTCTCTTCCCACAACTTTTACCCTCGAAGATCCAAACTTTTTCGTTACAAGCAAAGAAAAATTCAGGTTTTTAAGGTTTTTCGCTTCTGGGTATTGCTCAAAACTCAAAAGGTTCTCAGACAGGAAGACAGTGACGATGACGATTTCCCATGTTGTTGCGTTGTGCGTGTTATCTATCTATATCTTATGAATGAATTGGACGCCGTTTGGTTTGGAGTAGATAGCGATCAAGGTTGGCGGGGTAATAATGGTGTAGGTCCCACGAGATGTCACCATCACGACGGTCGAGATGTTGCCGCGTGGGCACTGGGATATAGGGCGATTTTAAGATTTTTGCCCCCACTAATCCGAGATTAACGGTTTTGTAAAAATATATTTGTACTTGAACGGTAACTTACTAAAAAAAAAAAAAAAGACATTATCGTTTACTGAATTTGAATGTTCATAAGTTGAAAACAGAAGTATCCAATTCAAACCAGCCTACCGAAAATAGCAGCTGCTTCAACCCATTTGCCTCTTGTTACTCTTCCTTTTTCTAAAATTTTCTTTGATGGAAAGAAGGTTGAATTAGGAAGCAGAGGATGAAAAAATTGCTACATTATAGAGCTAACGCTGTTGATTGGTTTGAACATAACGCCAAGATTACTATCAATTTGCATTAGTAGGATATGGAGCTTTTGGTTCTGATTGAAAGGGAATCCGAATAAAGCTGTCTTAAAGTCCTAATCTTGCATTAAATTAGAAGGGTACACCGTAGTCAGAAAAGTGATTGTAGTATATAATTCTTCAAGCGATACTGCATAATAATTGTCGTTTGACTAATTGTACTAAACCATAAGTTGAAAAACACAAATTTATTTTTTATTCACCACTGATACAAAAATTATATTAATAGTATCATATGTTATCACACATTAAAAAGTTGTCGGCATTATCAAATTTTAAATTTGTAATGGTGTGCATAGAAATCAAATGCAATAGAACAAAGTTTTATTCTTGTTAACAGTTAACAATTATGTTCTATAATTAAAATATCAAATCTAATACCAAAATAGAAGAAAAAAAAAAAAACTATTGATACGAGGGGGAGACTACTATGCCTTAAATGAATCTAGGGCATACCTGAACACATATTTAAATAAGAATGGCGTAATGTAAATTAAAAATAAGATATAAGTAATACAAAATTAAAATTTCGTCTATCCAAAGCCTTGAGTTTATTTAATAGATTAATGACTGAAATAATAATCATTAGTATAGTATTATTAATATAATTGTTGTAATAGTTAGAATTAATATCTACTTTGATTGATATTTGAATCTTACATGATCATTAATTTTGTTAATAATGTATTTTATTGTAGAGTAATTATATTATTTTCAATTTATGTACAAATGTTATTATAGTTATTAAATAATTGTTAATTAAGTTACCAGATAGATGAGATTTAGTAATAAGGGTTTGAGAAATTTGTTGGAAGTCCTAAGTTTAGACCTTCTAATACAAGAAAAAATTGTTAATTAATTTATATTACTTATAATATTAATGAATAATTGACAAATAACTAAAATTAAAATATCAATCATAATAATTCATACCATTACAATATTTAAATAATAATATTTTTCATTTATTTCATTAGCTTATTAAATAGAAATTAATTATATAATATACACAAAATTATGATATATATTTTTTTATCTCTTTTAAATTATTCTTTATCATCCTTATTTTATTTAGTACGTAGTAGTCTTGTTGTGGGTATCATTGAAATACTTACTTTTTTATGGAACTTTGTTGATAAGAAAAAGGGCACAAAACAGTGGGCGTTTGTTAGGTTGGATTAAAAGTAGGAATCCAACCTTCATTATGGAGATGGTAACTTTACGAAACCAACTTGAGCTGGGTTTCGTATCATACAAGAGCAATCCATGTATTCATAACTGAACTTGGGACCATTTCCGGCGACACAATCTTTCCCTCTGCTTCTAGATTTTGTTTTTTGATTCCATCAGTCTCTTTTTCGTCTTTAATGCCATTACCAATAAGTGGTCTTTCAGGCACCCCATTCGCATAAAAAATCACCCAAATACCAACTTGCAAAACAGATCATATGATTCTCAAGTATGCTATCAACTGCTTATTAACATGCTGATCCGAAAACAATAAAGGTCGATACCAAGGCTACCTTTGCATAAGCTTCAATAGCATTTTAGGTAACCCATATGCTACATTACTTATAACAAAAGAAAGTTGGAAAATTATCATCAATCCAAATTTCCTAACCTGTAATAATAATTTATGATTAATCAACTCGTTAAGGATTATACCAAATTGCTCACCTACCTACATAATTTTCTGAATGGTCCCCAACCTTATCACCTGAGAATTATGATACACAGCTAAGATAGCATTACGTGGTTTTGCAGTCACAGATAACAGAACAAAGCTAAAATATCATTAATTATATGTTACATTTCTAAGCACTGCTAATTAGTGGATCAAACTAACTTTAAAATCATCAAGGTGTACCTTGGGGGTAAAGGGAATAGTAAACCAAAAAATGAGCGCAAACTTAAAGCAAATCATACAAGGGTAACAACATAACGAGATAGTTGCTTGCAATTTTCTTCCGCGAGGAGTATTGTACAGTCATCAAGCTAAAAAATTCATAGCTCAAGTCTTCGCTACGGGTCTAACCAGCCCCAATCCAGAACCACTTCCCAAATGCTTGAAGTCAGTTGCTTCAAGATGATCTCCATGACCAGAAAAACCTGTTCCTCCTTTCTCCAAGTTCACCAAATTCCTCTCTTTACATGGCTTGTTGCAAACAAGACATACCTTGTCAACGGCCATAAATCTATCAGCACACTTTTTGCAGAAGACATGTCCACATGAACTAAGGGCCACAAGGGACATTGTGTTGGTGAGTGTAACTTTGCAGCTAGGACAGATATAGGTTATATCAAGCTTGGATTTCTTTCGCTCACTAGCATCTTCAGTGAATTGGATGGGGAAAAGAGTCTTTAACTTAAGTTTCTCTTTGCCTTCAGGACAGATAGTGCTGGTGGATGGTGCATCTACTTTAGCGGGAGCTTCTGGTGTTGCAGAAGGAAGCCAAAATGCCTTCATTGTCCTAAGGGCCTCCTCTTCGTAAGAAGTGACCTTCACACTGTTTGCCCCATGAAAACCATTTTTGTCACGGCTATAATTTCTATCACTGTATTGTGGTACAGCACCATGATTTTGTTGATCAAATGCATCAAGCTCTTTAGCCTTTTGCAACATCAATCTCTCTTCTTCCTCTTCTTTTTCTTGCTTCTGCTGAGCAGCATGTGCAGCAAGCTTCCTGTTATATAGAATAAAAAAAAAAAAGCAAAAATATAAAAAATGTCATAACAAGTGTGTTGATATTTGACAACATAAAGCAATAATCATCCCCAGCAAAAGGGCAGTGCCAATTTCACCGGGGCAATAATATATTTCAAAACCTGGCATTAATCTGTATAAGAGCTCAAATAAACAGTTATAAGAAACAATAGAGCGAAGCACTTATAAAAAAGGCACCGACTTCTTGTTTGTTATGAAAGTGATGTCTTGCTCAAATAACTCCAATACCTAAATGGTAAGGCCATGTAAAATAATCAAAGTAATTAGTTGCAACAAGCATTGAGAATCAAATCATATATCTTTATACCTTGCTATGTTCATAGGCATAAATCAACTTTTTTAGTTTATGTTTAATTATTTAATCAAAACCTGGTTGATAAATGAATTTTGAAGTTGAGCACATTTATACATTAAGTACGACCTTACAATTCAAAATTGGTGCTTTTGTTGTCCTCAAATAATATAGATTATTCCTAACCAAGCCTGTGTAAAGTCTTCTCTCAATTGGCATCTTTTCCCCAAGTTTTCTACAAACTCGTGTGCCAAATTACGAGCTACAAGCTACAAGCAAACAAAATCTTCCCACAGCACATGCAGTAAGCCTACTTAATTCCATATTAATATGATAGACTCATATCATGCTTAGAAGACCATCCTACCCAGCCACCTATCCCATTACACTTGGTAAACATAAAATTCAACTCAAAATCAGAGTATTAGAAATGGTGCCGTACACATACATCTGAGCACAAAATAATATGATGTTACAGAGTACTAGATTGTCTCATTCTCATGCCTATTAACTACTCATGGACTTTAAAACATGACATCGTATATGCCTTGCTGTTTCAGCTACATAAATTCAAACCAAATAAACATTAAAAATTGTAAATGCAATCAAACCTACACAATTACACAAATCCTATCACGAGAAATTACATTCATAACAGATCATAGAAAATAAACATAAACGCAATCGAATTCGACTATAAAAATATAGTACAAAACTAGCGAAGGGCACAGGAGAGAATGATGTAAAAGCAAAACCTCTGAATGTCTTTTTTCTGAGCTAACAAACACTCCAAAATGCATTCTTTGCAAAAGACATGGCCTTTCTGGCAAGACATAGGGTCAATGAAGGGCTTCAAGCAAAGGCAGCAAGCATCAAAAGGCTTAATGGAATCCTTCCCGAGTCTCTCCTTCTGAGTCCCATACCCTAATTTTCGCTTCTCATCATAAGTGAAGAAGGCAAGGTCGTTGTTGTTCTTTGAGTGTCTTTGAGGCATCTCTGATGATTTATTCTATCAAAAACGAAAGAAGAAACTGCAAACAACGATAATTTTTGTGATGACGATGATTGGATGGAACTGCAAACACTGAGAATTTTTGCGATGATGAAAAATCGATATCGGTATGTAGTAGATGAGAAATCTCGATATGGCCTCGTTTGTGCTTTGCTAGGGTTTGAAAAGTAGCGATCTTCAGATGGGAAATCTGGACGTTACGGAGAGTTCAGATCTCCAACTCCAACCTTCGAGGTCGCCGTCAGCAATAGAGGAGTCGATAACAAAGTAGAAGGAATGGTTATGGTGAAATGGACCAGCTAAAGCCCAGCCCAAAGGAGTAATCAGCCTAAACCCATGGGCCCGTTGGAAATGTTATCTAATTTGTTTATCATTATCTTATCTGCCCATGGGCTGAGATGCGTTTGATTTAAGTGTTTCCCATTTTCGTTTTCAATGAAAATAGGAAATAAGGTTAGAAACATGTTCGATTTGATTTTGTTGAAAATATTTTTTAAAAATATTTTCTAAAATGGATTGAAAACTGAAAATGAAAAAAAGTTGTTTTCATCATTTTTATTTTCAAAAGTTGAAAATACGGTGACACTATTGTAATTTTTTAAAAACTTTTAGTTAATTGAAAATAGATAAACAAAACATCTTTTTATTATTTTCATTTCTTAGAAATAGAAAACAGTAATCAAATCAAATATGCTTTCTAAAATTTGAAATTATGAAAATGAAAATCATTTTCAGGAAATGAAAATAAGAAATGAAAATAGGAAATATTTCCTGAAACCAAACACCCTTCATCATCTTATTTCTTTGAATACTAGACCAATAGTATTTTGAATTATGATCATAAGTTCATAACTATGATTCATATTCTATACTTGAAAGAAATTCTTTGTTATATTAGGTTCACATAAGTTGTAAATCAAACAAATGAAAAACAGGAATACATCGTCATCTGATTAGTTTAATCTAGACAGTTAATTTAAATTTAGAGTCCATTTATTTCCTTGTAAAATAAAATTTTATACAAAGTGCTTTTTCTAAAAAAAATGCATTTATGAAAAATAAATTAGTTTTTTTATTGTTTCGACAATACTAGAGAAAACATTTTCTCTTGTTTGGTGCAAAAGTCAAATTATTTTCTTTTATTGAAAAATATTATTATAATACAAATTTCATCTTTACAGTCAAGTAATATAATAATCATTTTATTATTAAAATATTTTTATGATATGAGTCAGTAAATCTTTAAAGGTAAAAATAAAAAATAAGTATATTTTATATAAAAAACAACACTTATAGAAGAATATTTAAATATTTCCTTTTCCCATCTTCATAAAGATAATTCATATTTAATAGATTTTAGCCAAAGTTATTAACAATGTATACCAACTCTTTTAATTGTCTAAATATTTTTTCAACATATTTTTTAATATAATTATTTAATATCAATATTTGTAAAGATAGAATGAGAGAGAAAAAGGGAGAGAGAGGGTAGGAAAGGAAAGGAAGGATCTATATTTTAGAAACTAGACCGATAGTGAATTAGAAAAGTCATTGGATCATAATTTGATTAGTCTAATCAATTAAATCAATGATTGAATCGAAAATGTCATAAATATATATATTAATATCAATTTATTAAAAAAATTAAATAATAGGTAACTTGCATTATAAATATGAGTTCATATGTTATATAATAAAATAAAAATTAAAAGAAATTAAGTGAACAAGTGAAATTTTAATCAATTAAGTATTAAATTTTCTTTTGTTCGTTTTTGATTACATATAAACTTATTAGACAACTTAACAAAAAAAAAAAGAAGTCTAAAAACATAAAATAAAAAATAAAAAACTTTTGGTTCATTTTCCTATTCTTTTCGGATTGTATTGGTTTGGATCAATTCAATTGCTAAAATAATTTTTTGGCTTAACTTGAACTAAATAATGATTAGCGATCGAGCCAGTTGGACTATTTGATTTGGTCTAGTTTTCAAAACAATGGGAAGGATAAAAATGGTATAAAGGGGCATGAAGGAAAGATAGAAAAGAAAGAAAATGATGAGAGAAAGGGAGTGAGGGAGAGAAATAGAGGGGAGAGAGAAGAGAAAGTGTGTGGTAAAGAGAAATATAAGAGAGAAAAGGATAGAAAGAGAATGAAGGGAAGTAGAGAGGGGATAGAGAGAAAAAGATATGAGAGAAGCATAGAGAAAAAAGGAAGCAAAGTAAAGAAAAAGATTATAAGGTGATTTAGGAAAGTAGTTTCTTTTAATTAAAAAGGAAAGTTGCTTTCTTTTAAAACTATTATTATTTTCTATTGATTAGAATCTACTTTTTGTTAATCAACATTCTTATTAATTCCAAACATAAGAAAGTTAAGAAAATAATTTTCCAAAAAGCATTTTCTGCTCACACAAACAATCCCTTAGTCTATTAAAAAATTTCTAATATCACAACAAATCTTGTCAAAGAAATGGAAAATGTGAAGGGGTCCACACATAGCACTCCGTATTTGATCTTATCATCCAATAATAAAGGTGAAAAACTCAAGATTATAATTTAATAGGCATTCAAATATATTACCAATTTTTTAAAACTTTATCATAAAATTGTAATTTTATAATCCTTGTGATTTTTTAATAAAAATTGTAATATTTTATAAGCACAACAAATACAAAAAAAAAACCATTATAATTTGATTTCACACAAAAGTTTTTAAAAATTTTATGTAGAAGTTACAATTTTTTTTTAAAAAAGTTGACAAAAGTATAAGAAAATTTCCACAAAATTACAAAAATACATGCTATATAATTCTTTTTTTTTTTAAATATGTATCAAAGCTGAACTCATATGTGTCATTGTAATTTGGGTTTTACCCAAGTTCTCAATTTTTTGGGCAACTCTAAATGTACTAACTGTTAGGTTTATTCTAATTCAAGAGGCCGAAATTTCAAAAAAATTTTTAAAGGAGAACACGGCCATGGCCGAACAAACCTCTCAAGATCCATTGGATTGAGGTTTCAATGCATCAAATGCATCTAAACTAACCTTTAATCTAGCTCAAAACATAGCGGAATGTGTTGAATCCTCTAGTCACCAAGCAGTCCACATGTATTGCCTTTACTGGAGATCCACACCAGAGAACTCCTCCTAATGGCCTCTACAGCTCATCATCTTGTGCTAGCAAGCTTTGGGAGCTAGATTGGACCAAGAAGAGCCAAAGAACCCGCAAGAACACTTTTGGCTCTTCCTTCCCTTCGGTGGTTCAACCATAGTCGAAACTCATGGACAACTCTTCTCCTCTTGGTTGAACTCTTCAGCCAAGAAAGCAAGGGAAATAAGCTCAAGCCACCGAAAACATTTTTTGGTTCCTTCTCTCGGTCTAGTATAGCCGTCACACGGCCTCCCTTTCTTGGCCTCACGGCCTTCTCCTCTCTTGTTTCAGTCGAACATTTCGGCCTCAAAATGCAAGGAAGAAGGAAAGCTTGAAACAACGTTGTTTTGGCCAACCCACTTCGACCAAAACGGCATCATTTAGGGCTAAGGAAAAATAATTTTTCCTATTTGCAAAATAGCCCCTCAAGTTTCAATAAACTTGATTTCGGCCCCAGTAATTTCACCAAATTGTATTTTGGTCCTTGGACATCAAATATGTCCAAACTTTGGCCATATTGTTCCCCACTATGCGTGTGACTCAATAGGCCTCCGAAATATTGACAAAAGTCTAAAATGCCCTTCAAACCATTTGAAGGCATATAAAATTAATCTAATTAATTTTATGATCAATTTC
>JANHAO010017692.1:0-13878 GCA_026873985.1 Saraca asoca
TTTGGACCCTTCACTTTGACGTGGTTCATCTTGCTGAGCATCGCTTCTTTCATTTTCGTCGTTCTTCTGAAGTCGACGAACTTCAGACCTCGATTATGAATTCGAGGGATGGGATCGATGGGTTTGCTGGGACTCGATCCTAGTTTGCGGATCGTGTCGGGTTCCTGAGTAGCGACGCTCATTTTCTGTGGTATTCACCTCCCTTTGCCCTGGTCTGCCTTGGTTGTGGGCCTGGGATAATGTCTGAACCGCGTAGGCCAGTTGCTTCATGGCATGCTCCAGGGCCTCCTAGCGTCTGTCGAGCACGTCTTGGCACTGTTGCCAAGTCTATATGTCACTGGCTCCGAGGCCCTCTGTCGGAGTAGTTCTGGCCTGCTGCTGCCTTTGGCTTTCCGGTCGACCAATGGGAGTCTGGTCATTCCCCATGGTTTTTCTTCTAGCCATCTCACTTAACTCGATTTTTCAAGGGTCAAGGATGAAAATATGTAGTGGGGGCCCTCCTTCTAGCGCCAAAATGTTGACACCAAATTCGGTCAACTACGTAACGTGGTATCACACCCCTATCTGCGTGTTGAAGAAAAGTTATAGAAGAACAATGAGAGATTTTAGAAGGATGGCTGAAAAGAAAAGGAAACACCGGGAGTTTTACGTGGTTCGGCGAAAGCCTTTTTTCGGCCCCTACGTCCATTTTTTCTTTATATTATCGATTTTCTAGTTTACACAAAATCCGTCCCCTTTCTCTTATCCTGCCTTCCTTATTTATAATGAAGGAGGAGGTTATAAATGTAA
Source organism: Saraca asoca (assembly GCA_026873985.1). NCBI lineage: Eukaryota > Viridiplantae > Streptophyta > Magnoliopsida > Fabales > Fabaceae > Saraca > Saraca asoca. Next base: position 790 of record JANHAO010017692.1, read on the forward strand.
TTATATCTGATCGGCAAAATGATCACTTTCGCTGTCTATAGCATTTAATGCTAGGCGTCGGTGCAATTAATGCTGGACAAATCACTGTCAGTTTACCGGGGAGCTGATGTGTATTGTTTGGGACCGGAGTTATCAACTTTCCTGTCGTGTGTCAGATGGCTGGCTAGGCTTCGAGATTGTCTTCTGAAGCAGTGAGTCGTGGTCCTACAGACGCTGCCTTTGCTCTCGTGGAGTCGTTTCACGACGTCGGCCACTGTGGAGATAACTTTTCATTTCCTCGTATCATAACGAATTCTTCAGGCCAGCGATCGTGACGCTTTCCCAGTTCGAACTGGATTTCCCCTCGGTTCCCATTTGGGTTACTTGAGCGCGCGCTACCTGGCGCGTTTTAATGACACCTACAACAAGTGATAAAAGAAATTCTAAGCAAGAAGTGGTTAAGGAAGATAATGTTATAAAGAAAGATGATATAGATCAAGCAAATAAAGATTAAGTCTCTTCACCAAGAAAGCAAGCTACCCATACTTTATTACATATCTTAAACTTAAATATCATCTTTCAAGAACTCTCTAATCTTCCTAAGACCGCTCCTATGAATCTAGGCTCCATACCACTTCAAGACTTGTCTAAGAACCAATCCTTGAGCTTTTCAACTCTAGAAATTATTAGACAACAATAAGCCACTTTGTTAACTAAAAAGTCTTCAATTCCAAGTGCTTCAAGAAACTTTCCTAGAGTTTTTCACTCTCTACTTACTATTATGGTTTATATGCATGCTTTATTTCCAAATGTTTCAAGTCAACCTCAAGAACCTCTACTTGTTGGATTTGTCTATACCCATGAGCAATTCATATCAAATGAAATAAGTAATATGAATGAAGCTAGTCATGGTTTGAATCCCCTAGAGACCCATGTAGGGTAGTTGGAAATGGAAGTCATAAGCTTGAAGGAAGATTTAGTTGCTTAAAATAATACTATGGCTATGGAATTTCAAGAGATGCAACAACAAATTGCCTCCATGCCTAACATGATTATGCAATAAATCAATGATACCTTGGCTTCTTTTCTTAGGACTTAACTATAGGACTTGGCCTTTTCTCATGTCTTTTTATATTTTAATTAGGACTTTTATGCACTTTTTATATGCATTCATTTCATATAATACTAAGGTTTTACTTTTGAAAAGTGCACTCATTAATAACTTCTTGATCATTGCTTGTTCATTTATGATTAATCTTATAGCAATGATTGTTGTGTTATGACACGAGAGTTTGCTACCATTAATGCATTATATGATTAATTATAATGCACTAATAGTTTGTACTTGTTGTCATGTCCATTAAAATTGTTAAGTATACTTGTATTTAAGTCTCCTCATAATCTTTAATGTTACTTCATTAAATACATTTGTGTATTTTATTGCTAAAGTATCTTTTCAAGTGTTTTGACGATGTCAAAAAAGGAGGAAAATATGAGAAAATACAAGTATGATGAATAAAAGACATCACAAGCATAACAAGGCATAAGTATGAAAGACATCCATGCTGAAAACAATAATGTTAAAACACTAAGAGAGGATAAATTGGAGTAAAAATAATTGTCAAGCCTTTTAAAATTTCTTTGATTTTTTTGGAAAGAGCAAGTATCAATTCATAAAGAACAAGTAAATATGCATATTTGAAATAGCAAGAACTTTGCAAACAACAAGTAAAAGAGCATAAAAATAAAAAGTAGAATAGAGAATATGCAAATGATCTATAGAGGTTTGATGGTCTAAAAGAAACACCTTTTGGGCCTGCACTTCTCTCTCAAGGTCAAATGAGCACTTGAGGGTTATCCACTGTCACTTTTTGTTTATTCCTTTTTTCAACTTTTGTCACTTGATCTTAAAGGACTCAAGAAATCACACATCTCAACTTGAGGATTTTCTAGTCTCATACTAAGATAATAATTCCTAGCTCTCAAAGATTATACAATTGTTTATCTCACTCAATCCCAAATTAATGAATCAAAATACATTCAAAGATAAAAAGAAATTTTCTTTTCTTAAACTTTCACTTAGAGCAGATATACATATAAAAACAACTTTTCTCAATAATAGCTTAAATAAATTAGAGAGGGAGCTTGTAGTTCAAGATATTCTCATATGATGGTGTGCTTTCATGAATAGGAGAAGGCTCCTATTTATAGGTGAAGCAAAGAGCAAAGGGTCCAACAAGTTTCTAGTTGTCATTAGACTATCATGTGGCTAGCCCTAAGCTATTATTTCACAAAGAGCAAAGGAAACAATTTCTACTTACTCTTTCTTATGAGTAATGACTAATATAGTTGTCATTCTACAATACCAAACTGTATTTTGCATAAATTATGTCAGTACAGCAATAAATTCACTAATATAGTTGTTAATATGGTTGTTGTATAATTAAGTCATTATCACAGTTTTGCAAAAAAATAGCATGTTCTTTCTGCCCAATTTTTACCTTTTCCTGGGAAATAAATTCTTCAAGTAGTAAAACCAAGTGAAAACATTTAAGTTACCACAATAAAACATATATATAATAGTTATAGCACAAAGGTAACATGTTTAACATAATTTCCCACAAAATTAAATTAAAAAGACAACTTAATAAGATAATCAACTAAGGATTTTATCTTATGCAATTAATTAAACAAGATCATCATCAAAAATTATAAACAACTGGAAATATTATACCATCGGAGGTTTTCTCAATACGTAGACCTAATTTTATTTAAAAAAAAAAAGTGATGAAAAACTAAATCAACCAACAAAGGAAAAAAAAATCGAAACAAATGTAATTTGGCCAACAAATAGGCCAATATCAACAACATTTATATCATCAAACTGAAAATAAGGATTATAAAATTAAATACCAAATTTTCCCTTCAAAACCTTAATGGTTAGAAGTTTTTCAAATTAATCGCATACCCCACAAATCAACAAAACTAAACCATAATTTATCAACCAATAACCCTAACTAAACTAAAGCCCAATTTCAATTAGAAAATCCAAAGTTCAAGCAAACCCTACATTAACCTAATCCAAACCCTAACACTTACTCGTTTCAAATTAAACTCATACTCTACAAACCAACAAAACCCTAACCTACCATTCAACAACACTAACTAAACATTCCTAAATCATTACAATAAACAAAATCACAACCTCATATCCAAAAAAAAGTAAAATATATATATAAAAGAATAATAACAAACTAACCTGAAAACGACAAGATCAAGTTCCGATGGTGGCTTATAGTGGTTGGTAGCGATTAGTGGTTGTTGGGTGAGGCTGTGAATTGTCGGCCTCCTTCAAACCTTTGGAGGAAGATTTTCTCCTATAATACTGAAATGAGAAAAAGTTTATGCTAGTCTGGTTTTATCGCAAAATAGCGATGGATTTAGCAACAGACTTTTCCATCAGTGACATGTATAAAGGAAATGATACATTTTGAATTAGTAATAGATGTTCCTAACTTTTTTGTAGGTAATTCCATTAGTGAAGTAAAAAAATACATGTTCTTCAACCAAAAAATTGAAAGTAATGCATTATAAAATTCCATCACTAAAATGAAAATAAGACAAATCCATCAATGAATCTTATAGTCAGAAGGTTGCAAAATTTATTAAAATTTATCGATGAAGTCCCACATGTCTATCAATAAATCTATTACTAATTTATGAAAAATTGTCGTACTATTTTTTCAAGATCATATAACTTTTGATGACGAATATTCCATTGGTAAATCCATTGCTAGAGGTCCATCATTAAATGAAGAAATTCTTGTGAGATAAATCAATTGTATTTTTATCAAAAATTTATATCATATCAAGATGTTTTGATAAAAATTTGAAAGTAGATATGTTCATGGGCTAAATTAGGCAAGGTCCAGGCCAAAATCCATGAAAATTAATGGGTTTTGAATTTTAGTCCAAACTTAAGTCCATAAAAATTCTAGTCCATTATTTAATTAGGGTTTATTCCCAAGCTTATAGTCGGAGCCTAAGCTTAACCCATAAGCTCGTTATTACTCTATATTGTTAAAATTCAAAAACAACAAATCCAATTGCAAGAAAAGGTTCCATAAGATTACAAAGATAAAAGAAAAGGAATTTGTCATTTAGATCATTTGGCAAACAATGCAAATTTTATTTTAATTATAATAGATAAAAATGTTTAGCAGAGATTCTAATTTTATTTTATTATATACTTAATGAGAGCTAATATATACAAAGAAGCATATAAGTTTTGTTATTTTCATAAATTTCCTAATAACTTCTTATCAACATAATACAATTAACCAACAATTTCATATTCTTCATATATAATTTACAAATATTATACAATTAATCAATGATTTTTTGATACAATTTTGAATGATAGAGTTGTTAATTTTTGTATAATTATTATATGTCAAACATATACATACTTTCAACTTATAAAATTTTATGTAAAAACAATTATAACTTTTATATTAAACTTTCATAAAAATGGACAAAATTTTCGAATATTTGTTCTAGCATTACCTTTATATTATTCATGTTGTTCATTTGGCGGATTGAACTTAAATTAGTTGAAGTTGTACCAAAGTCCAATATTAGAATATTAAATTTTAAAGATATCTTGTGATTCTTACTAGAAATTAAAGGGAAAGGGTCGAACAAGTAAAGAACTGTCTAATTTTCTAATTTTTATGACATTTGAGCTCTATCCTCGTTATTTCTAATAAGATAGTTAATTTGATAAGTCAAAATTCATATGTTCTAATATTAAATAATAGAAAGTTGACCCATTTTTCCGTACACATGAAAAAAAAAAAAGTTACAACAAAGTTTAGCTGTATAGTTATATAAACTTTTATAAGACTCAAAACTTATACAATTTTTTTTTATAAAATAATATTTGAAATATTAATCCAATTGATTTTGGATTGTTAGTGGAGAGTTTTTAAAAATGTAATTGGAATTTGAATTTAAACTTAACTTACATCAAATGCATGGTATATAATGGTTAGATCCATTTAATAGACTTAAGTCCATGATCCAGAATTAGCCGAAAACCTCTTGGACTAAATGCAATAAAACCCAAGATAATCAAGTCCATAAACACCATCTGAATAACAGCTATGATCACAGGGATGGTTTGATCCAATTAGCAATTTTATAATTAACAGAATAACCACGTATAACCAAAATTGTCTCCTTTTTCTACTTTGGAATTTAGAATCACGTGAGATTGTGATTGTGATTGTGCAAGGCAGAAAGCAGTATGCCGCATGAGTCCACCGGAGACTTTTGGCTTTGGCCATTTTTCTATTCACAATTATACATATTGAAACCACAACGTGCTGCCAATGTTGGCATGTTGCACCATTCTATACGACGATACATATGTTTGCTTTGTGAAAATCGTTTGTCAACCCTTGTTGTTGGCCTTCATTTATGTTGGTAGGCTCAATTTATGTGTCTTTCTATTTTACAACCATTCTCATTATTTGCTAATAAAAACTAAAATGAAAATGTGAGAAAGATTAATAAATTGTTTAATCCACTAACACCAATTGCGTACATATATAATTGTCTTTCAATGAGTTATTGTAAGGCAACCATTTGTGTAACTAGTTTTTACTAAATTGCAAATGTTTATTAAAAGAACAAGAATTAAAATTAAAGTCCTTTTTTTTAATTTTTTGTCACTAAATTGCAGTTTATTTATAAAAAAAAGTTAGACTCTCAGTGACAATAAGTGTATTCATTGTTAATTTTTATAAAAAAAAATAAAATTAATAAATTAAATAAAAAGTATAAATTTATATTTGTAAATTTAATCCAATAATAAAAACATTTATTCTCCTTTATATATGTACAGAAAAATATAACAATTTTAGTGTCCTCCGTTTGGAAAAGGTTCGTTGAGTCACGTCCAAGTGGATGGGTGCACGCCGGTCAAAAGGGGAGTGACGCAGTTTCGCACAAAGAGACAGATTGCTTTATTAATGGACAGCAACTTGGCACTCACAATGGAGTTACGTTCATACCCAAAGGATTTTGCTATCTAAAATAAAATTTTCATTTTTTAAATAAAATAAACTATTATAATTATTTATGAATAATTTAATAAATAAATTTTAAATTTATAATTATTTATTTAAATAATTTTATTATTAATAATTATAATAGTTATAAGAATTGTTTGATTCACATAAAAAAATAATTTTTATTAAAAATTAAATTTTTTAAAAATAAGTTTTTTTTGAATTTTTAAAAAATATTTAAATTTATACAAAAAATTCTTATTTAAGAAAGAATGGATAAATAATTTCTTATATTTGATGAGAAGTAAAATTTTTTAAAATTTTTATTTTTTTTATTTTATTAATTAATAATTAATTAAATAATATATCTATTTATTATTTTTTAATATTTTTAATCAATAAAATAACATTCTATTCTCTGGTTAAGAATATCTTATATCTTATAATGTAATTTAGAAGGTAAAGTCTCACAGCTGTTGTGAAATCGGATGCGGTTTGCACACAATTCCACATGCATTTAATAAGATTCCTACTGCAAAGAGACACACCGCAAGCCGGTGCTTCCCAACCATTACTCTCCGTTATTACTTGAGGCCCCTAATTATCATTATAAGTACCTTCACCTGATATCAAGACCCATGCAGCTTTTTCTTTCCTTTCCATCAACGAACCATTCACTTATGTGTCCATCCTCCAGATTGTTTGATCATCTGGCAATAATCCCACATTTTTTAATTACATTTACGTTCCATCTTAGATTTATTAAATGAATCAATAGGTTTAGTAAGAATACACGTGTTATCTGGACAATTTTTTTAGTAATGCAACGAGCTTGGAGCTTATATAAAACATGGTAATAACAAATATGTGAAATTCAATCCTTTGGCATACAACATATAAACATTACAACTTTTGTTAATTGATATCACAGAAATTACGATTTTGTTGTAACTTTAATCTTTGATCTAGGAAGAGAAGCTAAGTACACACGATACCTTCTTCTTTTTTATGATCTGAAAGTTGTTTATATTAATAATTTTTACTAAATTAAGATTGAAAATTATAATAATTATACAAAATTTCAATTGATGATTATTAAAAAGAAAAATTAGTTAATTACGTGATTCTAATAGTCACCTTAAATGAATCACGTAATTTATATATTTCATTAATTTATAAATAATAATTATTAATTTAAAATTTTATTAAAGATTTATGTTATTTAAAATTTTTTATCTTAAATTTCATAAAATATATATTTAGAGGCTAAATAAAATATTTTATTTATAAGAAATCAAACGCAATCATACTATCAAAATTGTAATTACACTTAATAATAATAATAATAATAATACCTAAAAACAAGGACAATATTATTTTGGTTGGTGAAAGAGAATTATTGTTGCATACGTGTGGAATCAATAAACAATTTGCGTCGATGATTAATCAGATACAGAAGTCAACAATCATATAAGTTCCTAAATCTAAATGACCGGCACGATTCCACGAGAGCCCCACAAACACGAAATTGGAGAAAACGGACAAAGCGACTTATTCAATGGTTTTAGAATTTAAGAAAAATGGTTTCAAGTCAAGGGAGTGAGGAACCTTTCCTCTCTTCTTCCACCATCTCTATATATACACACTATTCTGCTCCAAACCGTTCAAGTTTCTTGGTGGCCCAGAAAAATAAGTCATGGGAAGAGCACGCATTAGAATGCTGCGCTGTTTCCGCATTCGAGTCTGGTCGTCTTCTTTCCGATCCAAGTCCTCGTCTTCTTCTTCTTCCATCAAATATGCAAATAGAACCGAGTTTTTTAGCGGCAATGACACCGACAACGTTAACGAAGGAGAGGCAATTGGTAATAAGATAATGGTGGTTGTGGATTCAAGCCTTGAAGCTAAGGGGGCACTTGAATGGGCACTCTCACACACCGTTCAGAGCCAGGATACTCTACTTCTCGTTCATGTTGCCAAGCTCTCTACACAAGGTCAGATTCATGATCACTATTTCACTTTTAACTTCACAGCCCTTCGAGCTTCACACAGTAATAGTCATCAACACTCTTAATGATGCAGTGAGATCCGTTGTAGTTTTTGAAACTTTCTTCCTTCAATGTTTTGAGTTCAAATTTCTTGCTCTTCTAATACAAGTAGATATACGGAAAAACGCCTGCTTTATATATCTTCTGGTTGCAGGTGCAGAGTCTGATCCCAAACATTACCTGAGGGGTTATCAAGTTCTTCAAAACATGAAAAACATGTGTGAAACGAAGAGGCCCGGGGTAAGTTTCAAGCAATTGGGTATTTAACTATTTATTCAAGTTCTGTCAAGTATGCAATTCGTGGCATAGACATAATCTGAATATTAAGTTTCAAATGAAATAAGATGGATTGGGGGTTGTGGATTACAGGTGCAAGTGAAGACAGTGATGGTTGATGGAAAAGAGAGGGGAGCTGCAATAGTGGAAGAGGCAAAGCAACAGAAAGTGTCACTGTTGGTGATAGGGCAAAGAAAGCGACCAACGTTTTGGTGTTTAATGAAGAGATGGGTAAGAAACAGAGGAAGAAGTGAGGTTGTTGAGTATTGTATACAGAATGCAGCGTGCATGACCATTGCAGTGAGGAGGAAGAACAAGAAGCTTGGAGGCTATTTGATTACTACTAAGCGTCACAAGAATTTTTGGCTTTTGGCTTAGTTTTAATATTAAATAAAAGAAAAAAAGGCACACATTTGCTGTGGGAAGTCCAAGCAAATGTTAGCATATTAAGTTGTGTGTGAAGCCTAATGCTCGTCAAATTGGATGTACACAATAGTCATTGATTAATCAATTGATGTTTCTCCCTTCTTTCTATCATTGTTTATTTGGATAGTTTCTTATTATTTTGATTTGATTAACAAAAAAATGATAGCGAGTTAAAAAAACAAAAAACAAAAAAAAGATATAGGAATGTTGGTGGGTATCTCCTAATGAGTCTATAAAATCTTTTATATTTGTTGTTTGGTATAAAAATTAGATAAAAATTAAGAAAAAAACAATAATAATAAAAAGAAATCATTGGACTTCAAGTTTTCAAAAGTCCAAAAAGTTTTTATGAAAATAAGGATATATAATCCTTTTTGATTGAGGAATGAGAAGGCTTTACTTGATATACGTAGGGTTGTGCGCATGTCTGGGAAAAATGAAATTTGGTGAAACCTTTAGCTATTTTTGCTTGCAAGAGTGACCACGCTCCAAAAAGGAAAGGTTGTGTAATTTTTTATCAATTTTATTAAAAGATTGAGTATCAAATTTATTCTTATTTCTAATATTTTGGACAATATAGTGTATATGTTGTTTTGATTTTTTCATCTATTTTGTTAGTTAATTTTTACACAATAATGAATTAGGATTATTGTGTTGAGATTTCACCTATTTTAGTAAAGAATTTTATTTTGATTGCTCCTTAGAATTTTTAAGAAGACGTTGTAATGCTTATTAATTATTTATTAGTGAAAAATTTTACTCAACTAGATTTTGTGATTTTTACTTTCACATGCAAGGATTTTTCATGCCAAAAATCGTTAATATCCTAATTTAATTTTCTGCAGTTAATTTTGTATTAGATTTATTTATTTGCACATTGATATGAGTAATTTAATATTTTTAATGTGATATATTCTAATTCTTTTCTCCAACAAGTAGTATCATAAACTTAGTTGTTGCTTTACTACTTGTGATTAAATGGAAAAAAATTTAGGAGACACGTGATTAAATTGAATTATTCATATTATTCGTACTAGAAGTCTACAATGAAAAATTTATTATACTATAAAGATTCGTCTGATCCCATTAAAGCTAAAGGTATAAAACTACTTAGAAAACTAAGCAAGAATGGAATAAAATAAACATGAAAACTGTTGGTTTGATTAGGTAATGAATTGACAGTAGCTCATGTGTCTACTGAGACTAATGCTCATGAATTGTGGAATAAATTGACCTATTTGTATAAGCATAAAACTACACCAGAATAAAGTCCTTTTTCATTTTGAAGCTAGCAAATATGAAATATAAAAAAGGGTGTTCGATGACTGAGCATTTAAGTAACTTTCAAATTTTGATGAATCAACTGATTACTATGAGTATAACTTTGGATGATAATATGCAAGCACTATTATTGCTTAGTTCTTTATCTAACAATTAGCAAACTCTAGTTGTATTTTTAAGTAATTATGCTCTAAATAGGGAGGTGACATTGACAATAATGAAAGACAATATGTTGAATGAAGAAATAAGAAAGAAATAACATGAGACTTTGAATCATTCAAATGCACCAGTTGCTAAAGATGCACATGGGAGAGGTCAACACAAAAATTCTGATGATCATGGAAAGTCCACAATAAAGAGGTCTCTAGTTGTGGCAAAAGGTGAAAATATTAGCTCTCTTTACCGAATAACAGTAACACTGTGTAAAGAATAGGCGAATGCTACTAAAGACTCTTTTGTGTTATGGCATAAGTGTTTAGGTCACTTGAGTGAAAAAAGACTTAATGTGTTGGCAAAATGAAACTCCTTTCTTATGAAAAGTATGACTCTAAAGAACTATACTTATTATTTAGCTAGTAAACAGCACAAAGTTTTGTTTCTTAAATCCCCTCCACTTAGGAAATCAAATATTCTTGATTTTCATACTGATATGTGCTTTTATGGATTCAAGAATTCCTAGTAGTGTTACATATTTTATTACTTTTATTGATGACTATTCTAGAAGAGTTTGGGTCTATGCTCTAAAAATTAAAGACCAAGTGCTCGAAGTTTTTATTAAATTTCATATGCGTGTTGAAAGAGAAACAGGAATGAAATTAAAATATGTCTGAGCAAATAATAGTGGTGAGTACAAAGGTCCATTTGAGAAATATTACAAAGATTATGGCATTAAGCTTAAGAAAACTATTTCAACGACACCTCAACAAAATGTGGTTACAGAGAAAATAAACTGGGCAATTAATGAAAAAAATTACATGTATGCTCTCTCATACTAAACTGTATAAAGCCTTTTAAAGTGAAGCAATGAGAACTACTGTGGATTTGATTAATCTTTCTCCTTTAACTTCTCTTAATTGTAATGTTGCAGAGAAGGTGTAGACTAGGAAAGAAGTCTTATACAACCATTTGAAAGTGTTTAGCTACAGAACATTTGTGTACATTATGAGAAATGAACGATTTAAGTTTGATGGTAAGACTAAACAGTGTATTTTCTTGAGTTATGGTCATAATAAATTTAGTTACAGATTGTGAGACACGGTAGATAAGAAAGTTATCAAAAGTCAAAATATGGTATTCTTTAAAAACAAAACTATTGAAAATCTTGGCAAGAATGAGAAGATAAAGCCAGTAAACACTGATTATATGGATTTGAATCTTAAACCTTTTATCATGGCTACTAATTATCACAGGAGAGATGTAGAGGTTAATAATATTGCACCTTAGCCTAAGGTGCTTATTGATCCAGTTTTATCTGAACAACCTCCTAAGCCTCAGTTGTGAAGATCTATTAAAGAGCGTTGTCCTTCCCAAAGATATCTGCCTAATGAATATGTGATGTTAATTAATAGAGGAGAGCTTGAGAGTTATAAAGAAGCTATGTCTAATGAGCATAGAGAAAAATGGCTCTAAACTATGCAAGATGAACTAAATTCCTTGCATGAGAAAAAGATATATGAACTGGTGAAATTGACTAAGGGTAATAAAGCACTCAAGAACAAGTGGATGTTCAAGATAAGTCATATAAGAGTATCTTACAACCAAGGTATAAGGCAATGTTGGTTATGAAAGGATTTAGCTGGAAAAAGGGATTGACTTTGAAGAAATATTCTCACTAATGATTAAAATGTCTTCTATTATAATCGTGCTTGAGTTAGCAGCTAGATTGAATTTAAAGGTTAAGCAGATTGATGTGAAGACTGCATTCCCTTATAATAACTTGAAGGAAGAAGTTTACATGAAATAGCCAAAGGGTTTTAGAGTCAAAGGCAAATAACATCTAGCATGCAAGTTGAGAAAGAGTTTGTATAGACTCAAGCAAGCACCAAAGCAATGACATAAGAAATTTGATTCATTCATGATAGATCATGATTATGGTAAAACTCCTTCTGATCATTGCGTGTTTGTGAAAAAATTTTCTGATGATGATTTTATTAATCACTTGTTATATGTGGAAGACACGTTGATTGTCGATTATAATATCAATAAAATTAATGACCTAAAAAGAGATTTAAGCACATCATTTGCTATGAAGCACTTGGGACAAGCAAAACAGATTCTTGACATAAGAATTTCTCATGGCAAGAAAAATGGTAAACTCTAGTTATCTTAGGAGAGATACATTAAGAAGTTATTAGAGAGATTTAACATAAGCAAGTCTTAACCTATTAGCATTGGGAAAAATAGATTAAGAGTATCAAGTATGTCAATCAAAGCATCAAATATACGCAGTGAAATTTTAAAATTTTTCCTAAACCCGAATCTTTTTGTTTACAAATTGATTCATAAAGCATGGTATAATTCAAATAACTTTAAAGTAACAATTAAAATTATACATCCTTAAAAGTTGTTCTCAAAATCCACGGTCTCCAAATCTAAATTTGATCTTCACTCAATTCCATGAACAAATGGTATGATTACGTTTTCCAAATTGTCTTTAGGTAGCACTTTCAGATTTGATCTCTAATACCAATGATGATCCACGTGAACCAATACGATTGAAAGCATCCACCAATGTTCATGTAACAAGTAAAGTAAGAAAATCAACCATTCAGTTTAAGAGGTGTTAGTACTTAAAGGAATCACGAATTTACTCAGTTAGGGTTAGTGTTTAAATATAAAGAGAAGATGAGAAGTGATATCACACACAGGAAGTTAGGCATACTGAAAGAGTTGGGTGCAGCCAAGAAGGGAAATTTCAAAAAAATTTCTTCAGAAGCCCTTTCAATGGCCGAATCCAACTCCCCAGAAAACCCTCTGTGTTGAGGTTACAATCAAAGAAATACAAGAGA
>JANHAO010017693.1:0-13883 GCA_026873985.1 Saraca asoca
ATCTCGAAAGAGGCTAGTAATTAATAAAGGCCAAATCAGCCCCAATTGCTTGAATAATTAAAATAAGGAAATTCTATATTGTTTGTCGAAGAACTCATAAGGTGAGGTAAGTCCTAATCCTAGGCCTTTCTATGTTTAATATCTTCTTTAATTTACATCTTTATTTTCTTTATTTCAATATCATCTTTTATTCTTCTTTACTTCCTATTACTTTCTCCCTTCTTCAATCAATTTGGATAGTTAAAGTGTAAAAGTTCTAGTAGTTGAAAAGAAGCAAGACTTCCCTGTGGGATCCACCTGTATTCATCGGTTCTCTACTACATCTACGTCGTGCGGTTGCGGTATATTTGAAAACAAAAAATCTTATCAGGTATGAGTCCAATGTCATCCCAAACTGTAAGCTGAAGAAATAAGCTAATGGAGAAGAAAGAGGAGAAGGAGAGGAAGAACAACAAATACCAGAAGCTTTTATCGCAATTTGGCTAAAGTCAGATTAGCCCCTACGTGCACGGTGGATTGTATTAGCTTTTTTATGGTGATTTTCCGTTTAACTCAATGAAGATACAGTGCTATGTTGCTATTCTAGTAGAATGTCTACATACAGTTCATTCACTATCTATTTTACAATGGGCTCCTCCCTTCTTTATAGAAGAATGGAGGGTTATAAATGTAATTTAATAGGTAATCAAAATGATTATTTTTGCCACTTCAGGCAATAAATGCTTGACGTTTAATAATAAATGCTAAGCAAACCATTGTCAGACTGCTGGGGGCTGATGTGTCAATTTTGGAGGTTAACCTTTCGGTTAGGAAGATGTGCCCTCAACAGATGACTAGGCTTCCATACTAGTGCCCAGCTCACTATCTTAGCGACCTGGACTTGTGTCAGGAAATCTATTGACTAGAGAAATTGATTTCATCATTGGACCTATCTAGAATAAGCCTATTGAAGGATGGTCTGGGCACTGCACTCTGCTCAATGAGCTGGTGTCTTTCCTAGCAAGTTGGGTTCCCGCATTGACCCCATCTTGCATCTTTAGTTCGCAAGTAGTGAGCTGATACCCTGTTAAGTGACCTCAATCATTAAGTGATTTGGGCCTCCTTTTCAACTGGGCTCTACTTCTTATTAGGCCTTGGTCAGTCCATTTTGAGTAATCTAGAAAATACTCATAGCATTAAGCTACCCAACTCTTAATTTGCTTTACGAACTGGGAGTTGTACTATGCTGGCAAAGTTTTTGTTCACAATCTGTAGCATTATTAAGTCTTTCACCTATAGTTCGCTATTTAGTCAAAAGCCTTTGCTTATAGGTTGCCGTATTGTCATTTCAGGTCTTAGTCTTTCATTTTATTTGCATCATGTCATGCCTCCCATCACAAATGTCTTCTAGCTATTGGTGCAACAATCTCGCCTAACTGCAGATCGTCCAATTTGGGGGTAGTGGAATATCCTCTGGACTCTTTGGTGAAGTTGGTTCATCTATATAAGACACAAGAGGTTCCTTCCCTTTCTTCACAAGACAACCAGATGGGTGCATTGAATGATCTCCTTATGTTTATGAAACTTTGGCTTTTGACTATGTGCTCTGAGGTGTGTATGGTCCACTACATGAGACTACGAGGTGTAAATAGTCTGCTGCATGTGGTTCCCATGAGGAATTGTTCCCCATGAACTATAGGAACTTGTTGTAACCTCCTTTTGGAGCTAGTAAGTTTAGCCTCCCCTTTTTCATTCTTTTGTCCTCTGGTGAGCCAATTGGCTTTTAGCAGTGGCTAGGAGCTACAAGGTCGAGGGAGGAGCTTCCAGCTTTGGAGGAGGCTTGGGCAAAAGAGTTAGAATTGTCTGATTTGCTTGTTGGCCTTAATACTTGTCATGGCTTAGTCCTTTCAACCAGGTTCTCTTGCCTTCTCATCCAATGGTGCCGAGTGTCTCTAGGCCTCCAGGCAACTCGATGAAGCTGAAGGATGCTCTCCTTGCTTAGGAAGACTAGGGAAAACTTGTGTAGCCTTTCTATCTACTCCCAACATTATTTTTCTTGCTTTAGATTGGGTGAAGGTGGAGTCGAAGCAGTCTTTTCCACATATTATGGCTACAAGCTTGCTGGCATTCAACCTTTCCTTAGTTAGTTGTAGGCTTGTATCCTTTATGTAGTTTTACCTCGTTGAAAGAGGTTTTGTAATGAAACTTTGCCTTTTATTGTTCTTTCTGAGTATGCCATAATAGCAATCTAGTAGGCCATGTCTAGCCCTGTTATTTCCTGCAAATCATAACTCGACAATCATTAAATAAAATAAGTGTTCATTGAGTTAATCAACTTCAAAAGTGGAACTGATGTGAAGGGAATTTAGTCAATAAATTGTGAAAAAAAAGATATGTGCCATATTACGTGACCAATTGATCGCATTATTTTATTCTAGTTGGCAACGGAATGGGCATCGGTGTGCCTTTTGTTGACTATAAGTTTGGACATTGGAGTGCTTGAGCATTTTCACCGTTGCAAGATGAGGTGTCCACATAAGTCACATAGGCGCATCTTAGCTCACACAAGAGTTTGGTGCTTAAGCACTTCTTGGATGCGAGATCTTGTCTGGTTGCATGGAAACACCTCGATCCACGCAAGAGTTTGGTGCCAATGGCACTTCTTGGATGTGGTTTCAGTATTGTCTGCACAAAAGTTTGGTGCCAGAGGCACTTCTTAGACGTGGCTTATGCAAAAGTTTGGTGCATGGCTAGCACTTCTCGAATGCGAGGTTTTGGAGTAGTCAGCACAAGAGTTTGGTACTTGAGACACTTCTTAGACACGACTTATGCAAGAGTTTGGTGCATGGCTAGTACTTCTTGGATGTGAGGTTTTGGAGTAGTCTGCACAAGAGTTTGGTGCTTAAGGCACTACTTGGACACAGCTCGTGCAAGAGTTTGGTGCATGACTAGCACTTCTTGGACATGAGGTTTTGTATCTTCCCGTACAAGAGTTTGGTGCTCAAAACACTTCCTGGATGTGAGGTCTTGGAGTTAGGGGTCATGACCCATTGCTCACGATCTATAGCTTCATAAGTCATTTGGCATGCTTCCACTTGCTCTATAGGTGACTTTTTGATTTCCCCACAGGTAGGCTATCATGATTACTCCTACATTAGGTGCACGTGTGTGCTGTTATTGTCAGCTGACTATTGGCACTTGCTGAACCATCAGATCATAGGTAGCTGATGGGTTTCCAGATCCAACGATGATGTTGTGTGCTTTATAAGTAGAAAGGACTTTTCTCTTCCCCCTCATTTTCCATTTGAAACTTGAAGCTCCAAACCTCTCTCGGTACATTTCCTCATTTGTCAGCATCATTTCAGTTTTGTGGTTGTTATTTGGGCCCTACTCATCGGAAAGCATCCTCATGCGTAGTTTCAGATCTTTTGCTTTAGCTAGTTACAGTAAGTCTTCCATTTTGATACTTCTAGATTTCTCTGTTCTGTAATTTATGGGGCCTGTTTGTTTATCGTTATTTGAGAAATAAAAGTGCTAGTTAAGATTGATTGTTTGCAAATTTCTTTTCTGTCTAGTTTGGTCCATTCGGTTGGTTCCATTAGCAGACTCTAGGTTTTCTAGTCACCATTTCAAGTCTAGTGTTTACCATTTAGACTCTGTGATCCGATCATTAAGATCTTGCTTGTTGTAATCTGGGTTGTGAAGGGGTGGTTCGGGGTGTTCATGGCGTACCACATAGGAAGTTATTAGTCTCAGCTTTTGGTAGGGTCTACTCATAATGACCTGTCAGTCTTTTTCCTTTATATAGATGGGTGTAGGTCATGGACACCTCCATCAGTAAATTAGTGATGGAGATGACAGACCTAATTCATCAAGCTGGAGCATTGGGCCGATGTGGTATCTCCGTGAAGCAACTTCAAGGAATGGGGAGGTTGTTAGGGACTTTACCACTCGTCCCGATCCCTCTAGGGGCCAAGAGGCCATTGCAGATCTGCAACCTTTAGATCGCCATATGTTTAGTACACAGGCTTCATTGGTCCATTTTCGTGAGCTTTAGACTGCAGTCTGGACATATTAGATCCCCAGGGGATGCAATCTCATGGTACCTTCCCCGGATGATTATGCTCCCAATCCACCCTGGGGGTTCATTACTATTAGCTTCCTGCATCTCATTGTGGGACTTAGGTTTCTGATACACCTTTTTATTGTTAATTTTTTGACCAAAGTAAGGCTCAGTACAGCTTAGCTCACCCTAAACTCTTACACCCAGCTCATTTCTTTGGTGCTGATCTACCTAGGCATTGGTCTTCCACCACCATTGGGTGAGGTTTTGTGTTACTTGTTTAGCCTCAAGTGTGCTAGCATATTAGACGAGCTTTATTACCTCACGGCTCAGCCAACGGTGCACAAGAAGATCCTACAACAAGGAAATGTTAAGGGGAAATCTAATGTAAGACATTATAAAACCTATTGGTTTTACATCTCATGTCCCTCCTTGCGCAATCTCAAAAATTTAAGATTTGTTGTCACTCTTGATAAGCGAGCTTAGAGTCATGAGTTTAATAATTTATTCACATTTGCTTCTAATTCTAACTTGTCTTATTTTGCAGACGGGACTGGCAGGAAGCCAACTCTGTGAGCTGAAAAGCTAGGAGTCTTAGATCGATTTGTTGCCTCGAATGATCTTGAAAATGACTTTCATTTTGATGAGGATCTCCTTTGCTTCCACAGGC
This sequence comes from Saraca asoca, assembly GCA_026873985.1. NCBI lineage: Eukaryota > Viridiplantae > Streptophyta > Magnoliopsida > Fabales > Fabaceae > Saraca > Saraca asoca. Next base: position 4,713 of record JANHAO010017693.1, read on the forward strand.
TCTCTCTAACTAAAGGCATCAAACTTACAAAGGAGATAAGCATTCATCCAGCGATACCAGTTGGTCCAGCCAATTTTATGGATTACAACAAGATAATGGAACTCATTCTCAGGTTGCCACCATTTGACGATGGGGAGATCTCACCAGACATCGATGTGCTCGTAGCCCTGACTATTGAAAGCCAACCCTAGGCTTCGATGATAACACCTTTGTGAGGGCCAACTCCTGCTTCTTAGCCTGAGGCAGCAGTTGAAACAGAGGCTGCCACCCCTCTCAAGCCTTCTGCCAAAAGATGAAGGGTAGAGAAAAGGAAGAAAAAGGTTGCTCCTCATAAACAAGCTACATCAAAGGCTAAGGTCATGGAGCTACTGGTTGAACTAACCTCCAAGATGAGGGAATACATTGAGGTTCTAGTTGATAACATTGACATAATTTTAGGATCTCGCAACAAGGTTCAAGTGCTAAAGGCCGAGGAGTTCACCCTTGGGAAACTGGTGGGCTATACAAGCCATCATAACCTGGTGGTAAGTGAAATCTTTTCACTTTGGTTCTTCTACTTATTTTGTAATCTGACTTGGCTTTGGCTTTTTAGGGTTTGCTGACAATGATGAAAATAAATGAAGCACTCCTAGCCTATGACAAGGAGAAGGAGGACCTCGAGAGCAAACTAGCTACTGCCTTTACCGAGGTGCTAGACTTAAAGGAGAAGGTCAAGAATGCTAAGGCTACTTTATCTTGTGCAGAAGTGGATCGTGAGGCCGTTATAGTGAATCTTGGCCTAATTACCAATGACATGGCCAAGGCAAAGATTGACTTGGAATTATCGACCCACCAAGCTGGGCAAGTAGCAAAATTGGTTGAAGTCACAAAATAACGACCTGGATCTACGGAGCAGTAGCCCAAAATGTTAAAGTAGTGAGCTGAGGTCGCTAAAAAGAAGCTAGAGTTAGCCAAGATAGAGGTCGCTCTCACAAAGGAAGAGGTCATTAAAGTTAAAGCAAAGACCACCTTGTCAGTAAAGAAGGTAGAAACCAAGACCTACGCCACCTTTTTTTACACTTTGTAGGAGCAATACCCAGAATTGGATTTCTCCTTCTTCAGCCAGCAAGTCATCAAGGCCATCAAGAGCTACAAGAGGAGGGCTACCAAGGCTAGGTCTTCCAAGAGGCGAGTGGATTTAGGTGTTGAAGCTTCTCCTTCTGAAAGCCCTGCCCAAAAGGAAGGCGATTTCTAGATCACCGAAGCTGTTGGTGCTCCAGCGGTGGACATCCCTGATGCTCCTCTTTCTAGCCCTTAGCCTTAAGAGGGTTCGACTCCAGATGCTCTAGCTTCTTAGGCTATGAGCCTTGTAATTTTGTTTTCCTTTTGCATTTTGAAATGTAACTCTTAAACTTTGCATGAATTTGTCCCCGTTAAGGATCAAATGAACTTTTACTTGCTTCTTTTCGATTTTGTGCTTGAATATGCGAGGTGATAAATTTCAGTGCGAGAATGAAAATCTGTTAGACCACTTTAACAAACACTTCTTGCGTAATACATTACTTCTCGCATAGGACTTTATTGAAGCTTATATTTTATACACATAAAAATTCAAAGAATTACATGAATGCTTACACTTACTAATTTTTACAAATAATGGGAGGGCTTTATTAATAATATCGATGAAGATGTTTAATGTTCCAAGCTCAAAGAAATTCTATCCTTTCCATATCTGCTAAATGATAAGCCCCATTGCCAATAACTCTTTTAATAAGGTATAGGCCTTCCTAGTTTGGCCTCAAAGTCCCTTCACTGGCTTTATGTGCTCCCAGAAGAACAAGACGTAGAATGAGATCGCCAGGCTTATAGCTTCGAGCTTGCACCTTTCGATTATAGTACTTCGTGACACACTATTGGTAGGTTGCAATCCTGAGACGGGCTTTTTCCCTCATTTCCTCTATAGGATCGAGATTCATAGTGACTAATTGAGCATTATCTTCAGGGTTGAAGGTAATTCTTCATTAAGATGATTTCGCAGGGATTATTGCTTCGCACCCGTATACCATAGAGAAGGGGGTTTCTCTCGTGGTGCTGCATATTGTGGTTTTGTAAGCCCACAATACCTTCAACAACTCATTCAACCATACTCCCTTCTTGGCCTCTAACTTCGCCTTTAAGATTCACTTGATAATCTTGTTGATGGCTTTGACTTGCCCATTGGCCTGCGGATGATCTACTGCTGAGAAGCTTTTCGTGATTTTTAGGTCATTACAGAACTAGATAAACTGCTTGCTGTTAAACTGGGCCCCATTACCAATCACGATCTGCTAAAGGATCTAAATTTTCCAATAATGTTGCTCTACACAAATCTTTCGATCTTCACATATGAGATCTCAATGAGCTCTTTTGTCTCTACCTACTTGGTGAAGTAATCTACAGCCACTACCACGTGTTTGCAATTGCAACAAGCCGTTGAGAGTGGTCCAACTAGGTCCATGCCCCCAAATCGCGAAGGGCCATGGACTGACCATCTGTCACAGGTAGGTTGGCAGAGCCCGTGGGACCTTCATGAACCTTTGACATTTATCACACTTTCTGATGAGGTCGATAGTGACCTGCTTCATCATGGGACAATAAAACCCTTGTCGGAGAGCTTTTTGGGCCAAAGATATTGTCCTAGCATGGTTTCCACAATGGCCTACGTGGATTTCCTCCAGAACAATGTTGCAGTCACTATCATCAATGCATCTTAAAAGTGGGGTCATGATCCCTCTTTTATGTAACACGTCATCATAGATATAATATCTAACTGCCCAAGCTCACAATTGCTGTGCCTTGAGCTTGTCTTTTGGTAACCTGCCGTCTTGTAGATAATCCAGGATTGAATTCATCCAAGATGATAGTGCTTTGGCAATTGCCATCACAACATCACTTTGCTCGATGCTCGGGCGTGAAAGGGTTTCAACTGGGAGTGCCTCAAGATGTCAACGTCTTCTGTTGTAGCCAGGCAAGTTAAAGCATCAACATGCACATTTTTAGCTCACGGTATCTAGTTGACTTCATATTGTTGGAAAGAATTTAATGATTCTTAGACTTTTTAGAGATATTTGGTCATTTTGACCCCCGGGCTTGGTATTTGACCCTCACGTCATAGATTACGAGTTGTGAACCATTGAAGATCTTTAGCCTTTCAACTCTTACCTCCTTGGCCAACCACAACCTAGCTAGTAGTGCTTCATACTCGGCATCATTGTTGGTTGCTTGGAAATTGAACCTCAAAGTGTAGAAGATCTTATGTCCCTTCGGGCTAATGAGGAGCACCTTTGCTCCGGCCTTTTGATTGCCCAATGACCCATCCACATATAGTTCCTACCATAGGCTTCTAAAGTTTTTGCCTCTTCTCGCACGGGCCCCATGAATTCCACAATGAAGTCAGCTAGAACCTGCCCCTTGACTGCCGACCTAGGCTTGTACTCAATGTCAAACTAGGCAAACTCGATTGCCCATTTGGGCAATTGACCTGAAGCATCTATCTTTTGCAAGACTTCCCTAAGTGAAAACTAGGTGAGAACCTTTATGCTGTGGGCTTGGAAGTAGGGTCACATTTTCCTTGATGCAATGACCAAGCACTAGGTGAGTTTCTCTATTGGCGAGTACCTTGTTTCGGTGTCCAACAGTCGCTTGCTCACATAATAAATGGGGAGCTGAGCTCCTCCCTCTTCCTACATTAAGGCCATGCTAAAGGCATGTTTAAACACCCATAAGTACATTATCAGCTTCTCGCCCTCTTTCGATTTAGACAATAGTGGAGCTCGTCCAAGATACTATTTAAGTTCTTGGATGGCAACCTCGCATTCTTGTGTCTATTCGAACTTCTTCACCTTTTTCAAGATATCGAAGAAAGGAACGCATTTATCTATTGCCTTCAAGATGAATCTGCTGAGTGCCGAGACTTGGCTATTCAAGCTTTGTACATCTTTGGTTCTAGTGGGGGATCACATTTGAGGAAAGCCTTAATCTTTTCTGAATTTGCTTCGATCCCCCTACTATTCACCATGAAGTCAAGGAACTTTCTCGAGGCGACTCTGAATGTGCACTTAAGTGGGTTAACTTCATTTGTTACCTCCTCAGGATCTGGAACATTTCATCCAGACCATGGACATGGTTGGTAAGCTATTTAGACTTCACTAACATGTCATCTATGTACACCTCCATCATTTTGTCGATTTGGTCTCTAAATATCATGTTTACTAATCACTAGTAAGTCATTCTCGCATTTTTTAGCCTGAAGGGCATTACCTTGTAGCAATATAACCTATAATCGATGATAAACGAGGAGTGTTCTTCATCTTGTGTGACCATTGGGATCTAATTATATCCTGAGTAGGCATCCATGGAATTGTGGATTTCATGTCCCGCTGCTACACCTATGAGCTGGTCAATTCTCGGCAAAGGGAATCTATCTTTTGGGTACGCTTTGTTCAGGTCAGTGAAGTCTATGCATATCCTCTACTTTCCATTTTTCTTTTTCACGAGGATGGGGTTAGCCACCCAAGTGGGGTAGTGGGCTTCTCGGATAAACTTGTTCGCTAATAGCTTGTCCACCTCCTCCTTCAACATAGCATAGCATTCGGTAGTCATTTGCCTTCTCTTCTGACAAACTGGTTTGTGTCGAAGGTCAATGTTGAGTCTATGCAACATAACCTTAAGGTCAATGCCCACCATGTCTTCATGGTTCAAGGCAAAAACATCCAGATTAGCCTTGAGAAACTCAGCTAACTATGCTTTTACATCTAGTGGCAAGTGCTTCCCTAACTTAAGGTATCTTTTTGCATCCACTTCACTGACCCTCACCTCTTCGAGCTCTTCAATAGGACCAATAGCTCATTTAGTGTCCACCTTATAAGGGTCGAGGTCGTAGCTAACCCCCTTGGTGTTCATATCTCGGGGTTCTTCTTCGGATACCACATGTACCTTTTTTGCTTGTACCCTGAGCTTGATTGCAGTCTCATAGCAGTGTCGGGTGGTTTACTGTTCTCCCCGCACACATCCTACTCTATTTAGGGTTGGGAATTTAATGGTGAGCATCCTAGTGGATGTGACCATGTCAAAGTCATTCATGGCGGATCACCCTAACACCACATTGTAAGCCGAGGGGTAGTCTATAATTAAGAAATCCACCATAATAGTTGCTTGGTGGTCCAGGTCTCCTAAAGTAAGCAAGAATCTAATCTGACCCACCAGTACTATCTCATCTCCTATGAAGTCATAGAGAGGCTCGGGGGAAGGATCCAACTGGCTTGTGCTCACGCCCATCTGGTCGAAACATCTTTTATACATTATGTTAACGGAGCTAGCATTATCAACTATTATCCTTTTTATATCGGCATTACCAATCTTTGCACAAATGACTATCGAATCATTGTGAGGGGCATGGATCCCTTGCACAACTTTTTTTGAAAATATGATGCTTTTTGAGGTTATTTTAGCTTTCTTAGATAGCCTTTCATGTTCCACATGACTCGCAAGTAGAACACGACATACTACATACTACATACACATAGTGCTCATGTGACCTGCTTGAGGCATCGGTAATGTGAGGTCTACCATGAATGGTGAATATGGTCCTCACTGAAGGCGTTTCCTCATGCTCTGGGGGTTACTAGTGTTACTACTACACCAGTTGCTGAGGATGTGGGGGTCATTATCCTGAGGGTCTTACAACATAATCCCTCAAACGGCCTCTCATAATGAGGTCTTTAATAGCATCTTTTAATGTCCAATAGTCTAAGGTGTTATGCCCAACCTCGTTATGTTAGACATAAATTTTGCTTTGATCCCTCCATCTGATGGGAACTTTTATGGGTCTGGCTCTCCCGAAGTGCTTGTTATTCCTTTCGATCACGAAGATTCTATCAATAGTGTCTGACAAGACAATGTAATTGTTGTAGCGACCTTGGCATTATGATTGCTTATTTCTGGCTTTCTTTGCAGCCTAATTTGTAGAGCCATTCTTTTGGCCCTCTCCGTTGTTCCTATCCCCAGCTCTCTTCTTACTCCTATTAGAGCCACTCGCCTCCTTCTTTTGGTTAGGCTTCTTTAGGCCAAAGGTTTCTTCGCATCGAATCTCTTTGGCAGTATGTTCGTAGAACTCACCCAAACTTTTCACCAGGGACTTATATATGTCCTCATATAGCTTCCCATCCTTACAGAGTCTAGCTGAGATAGCTGTGAGAGCACTCTCATTTGATAGGTTCTCCACGTTGCTGACTTCTCGTCGGAATCGAGTGATATAGTCCTTAAGCGATTCATCTTTTCGCTGAAAGATTGTTGCTAGGTAGCAAGATAGGGCGAGTTATTTCTTAAGCGCCCTATACTGGTTAAGGAATCTTGCTTGGCATTCTTTCTAACTACAAATGCTGCGAACTGGGAGGCTCCTAAACCAGGTTCGTGGTATCTCTCCGAGGGTAATAGGAAAGACTTGGCACTTTACCAGCAAGCTAGAGGTCTAGAGGTCCATCTAGACATTGAATGCATCCAAGTGGGTATATGGATCACTGTCTCCTTTATACAATGGGATATTTGGGATCTTAAACCTACAAGGGAGGGGTACTATTTCAATTTCCTTGGTGAACGGCGTCCTTTCCTCATAAGAGTCTTGGCTGCTCTGGACCGCAGGTCTTTTTTCTAGTTGCCTCACCCTCTAAAGTAGCTCTTCAATGATAAGGTCTTGAGCTTCAGATCGGTGACTGGTGGTCCGTTGGCTCCTTTCATCTCGATAATTGTGAGAATGACGATCTAAAATTTTACGCCTCTAGCTATTTTCATGGTTATGCAAGTGGCGGTCTGTCCTACGCTCATGGCCCGTCTCATTAGAGCTTTCTTCTCAACCCAAGCTCTTACATTGTTGATCATCTTTTTCGTCCTCACAAACCCTATGGACTTCTAACCTTAGCTGCTAGTTTGATGAATGAATGGAACCAGTACGTTGGCGCTCGCCTTTATGGGCTCTTTATGTTGAGGTCTTGGTTGCTGGGGTCCTCCTTCCGGCATGGTGACTCTGACTTGTCTCTGCACGCCCTGGGCTTGTGCCTGGTCCAAAGCTCTGACCATGTCTGCCAGTTCCCTCATAGTATTTTCAAGAGCTTCTTGGTGTTGGTACCAAGTTTGGGCTCCGTTCACTTCAAGGGTGGCAGGTTGGTGTGGAGTAGGAGGTGCCATGCTCACTACAGCATCTGTTGTAGAGGTAGCAGAGTCTCGTTGAGGCTGTGTCTAACCTTCAAGCTAGCCAGCAAATACTCCTGTGCTTCTAGTGGCTTTTTCTCTTGCCATTGCAAGTAAAATGGTTTACCAAGAATGGAGAAAATGCAGTGGGGGCCCTCCTACTAATGCCAAAATGTTGATGATGAAATCAAGTCAACAAGTATGAGTCTAATATCACCCCAAACTGCAAGCTGAAGAAATGAGCTAATGGAGAAGAAAGGAGAAGGAGAGGAAGAACAACAAATACCAGAAGCTTTTATCGTGGTTCAGCTAAAGCCAAATCGACCCCTACGTCCACAGTGGATTGTATTAGCTTTTTTGTGGTGATTTTCTATTTAACTCAACGGAGATACAATGCTATGTTGCTATTCCAACAGAGTGTCTGCATACAGTTCATTCACTATTTATTTTACAGTAGTCTCCTCCCCTATTTATAGAAGAAGAGAGGGTTACAAATGTAACTTAGAAGGTAATCAAAATGATTATTTTCATCGCATTAGGCAATAAATGGTTGGCATCTAATAATAAATACTAGGCAAATCATTGCCAGACTATTGGGGGCTGATGTGTCAGTTTGGGAGGCTAACCTATCGGTTAGGAAGATGTGCTCTTGATAACTAGGCTTTCCTACTAGTGCCCAGCTCATTATCTTAGCAACCTGGACTTGCATCAAGAAATATGCTAGCCAGAGAAATTGATCTCATCACTAGACCTGTCTGGAATGAGCCTGTTGAAGGATGGTCCGGGCACTGCGCTCTGCTCAGCAAGCTGGTGTCTTTCCTAGCGAGTTAGGTTCCCGCATCGACCCCATCCTACGTCTTTAGTTTGTAAGTAGCGAGCTGATACTCTGCTAAGCAACCTCAATCATCAAGCGATCTGGGCCTCCTTTCCAGTTAGGCTCTGCTTCTTATTGGGCCTTGGTCAATTCATTTTGAGTAATCTGGAAAATACTCATAACACATACGTAAAATAATAATGGATGTATAAATAAGTGTATAACTATGTATTATTAAGTAAGTAAGCACATAAATAAATAAAATTAAAAAAATAAAAAAAATATACAATCTGATCTGCGAATAATGAGGTCAATCTATACAAACTATGGACCAAATTCAAATAAGTGTGCATTTCAGCAAACCTTAGTTTAGAATATCTTAATTCCCATTTTTTTAACATACGTGATGTCTCCTAGAGCGTACATGGAAACTATTTGCTAGCCACTAACACAACCTAAAATAGTTAGTTCCCAATCACTCAACCAATGATCAATCAGTCAAAGTTAAGTGAAGTCAGTATTGGACACAAGCTGCCTCCTACCAATCAGCTACCCCTTTGGTCAAACAACTTGGGACATTCAAATGAGAATTGCATGAACTAACTATCTCAACAAACAGATGATAAAAAAAACGTGATTAGGCCAATATAAACTATGTGATAGCACCAATTGTCAAGCGAGATTCCTGTAAACATATCTAATGTGCTAAAGACACATGATCATATGTCATTTGTCGAAAAGTATGTCAATTGGTGCGCTCAACACTTTGAGATACCTTGTTTGCACTAATTGAAAACTCTACTTAAATATTGACTTAAATATCAAAATGTGCTAAATGGAATACTTCCATTGTATATAGTTGACTTTTTTGTACCTGCAAGTTGCCACTCAACCAAACCTTTTCATGCCGTTTAGCTTCAACATCTAACGGTGTTTCAGTCACATTCCATTTTTTGTGAAGAATAACGGATGTATAAATGAATGTATAACCACATGTAAAAAAGTAACTTATATATAAATGAGTGTATAACTATATATTATTAAGTAAGTATATAATAAATAAAATTTAAAAAAAATGCAGACTGTTCCGTAGAATTGGGTCCGATCCATATAAACTGTAGACTAAATTTAAATAAATTCGCATTTCAGCAAAC
>JANHAO010017694.1:0-13876 GCA_026873985.1 Saraca asoca
GTTGCTGAATGTATACCTATTGTGACGACTAAAAAAGGTCGTCACTGAAAGGTGACCTATTGTGACGACTTTCTGTGTCGTCACTAGAACCTGGCCCTTTCAGTGACGACCTAAAAAGTCATCACTGTAGGCCGACCTTCAGTGACGAGTTTTTAGTCGTCGCTAAAAAGTCGTCACTAAAAGTCAAATTTCTTATAGTGAATTATTCTATTTGTTTGCATGTAAGCGGAGGATCTTAATGTCATTAATATATGTTGTGATTAATAAAAATATATACTGTTATATAATAGTGGGAAACACAACTTCTATTATAAAATAATAAAATTTATTTTTTATCGCATAATCTCACATATAATATTAAATAAATAAAATATTTTCTATTATCTTAATTTTATAACTATTTTTCAACAAATGAGAAATTAATTATTCTTGCAAAAACTATTTTCTAACAAAGTAAATCAACTCTAAATTTGTAGAGTCTTCACTCTCTTCTTGGCTTTACATCACAAGAAATAGCAAATGTCAAATTGGAATGCATTAGAAGTCTGCTAAACTCATTTTCCTTTTTACCTTTTTGAACATTTATTTGATTATGAAATAGTTTATATCAAGGAACTCAATAGCATATTGAAGTGCTCCATCAATGAGTTAAAAATCGAATAAGCCTTAAATACATATTTGAGATTTTATAGATGCGATTATTTTTCAGAAGCATGATAATGAATAAAATATATAATGACTCATTATTCATTAAAAATTAACTTTCAAATTTTTTTTACTTAGTTAAATGAGTAAAAATCATTTATAATTTATCATCAATATAAAATCAGACTCATCTATAATTTTTTAGCTATAAAGCATGCATAAAATATTTTTTACACATAATTTAATCGTTCAAGTCTCAAATAATATAATAATATATAAATAATAAAGTCTTAAATCACAAACATTTAAAAATTAAATGACAAATAAATTTCACCTAGTTAAATATCCTTCTCATGATTTAATTAAAACAAAATTTCTATGATGAAGCTGATTTACAACCTAGCTTAAGAAGAGAATTATTTTTTTTTTATTTCGTTATTAGATACTTAAAATTGCCTAACTAAATGCCCCTCAGTGATTGAGAGTAGAGAAATGGCAAAAAGATGCAGAGATGAATGCATCTAAAAGCTTTTATAAGCAAAAATGATAATCGCGATTACTAAAACACTCTTTGACGATCGCAACATGATCATGTAGCTAAGAGTAGTTTCCGAGAACATGACACATGGCTAGTTGACTACTAAGAAATTTCTAGATAGGGGTTAATCTGTCATTCACAATGTAAATGCATCATGAGCTGTTGAGTTGACTTCTCAACATATTTATTATTGCTTATCAAACTAGACTAGACCAATGACAAGATAATACATGGCCTACTATTGTAAGTAAATCCGAGCTCCAACAGAAAAAGATTTCTGACATAAGGCATACAAAGTTTATAAGCCTTATGTTAGAAATCTATTTCTTTTGAAGCTCTGATTTGTTTACAACAATCGGTTATGTACATCATTTTGTCATTGGTCTAGTCCAGATTGGTAACCGATGATAGCTAAGTTGATTAGTTAACTCAGCATGTCAGAACATATTGACATTATGAATGACCTATTAATCCGTAGCTAGAACCTTCCTAGTAACCAATTAGCCATGTGCCATATTCCTGAAAACAACTTTCAGCTAACCTCATGATTGTCAAAGAGTGTTTTGGTAACTGCCCGTAATCATTTTCACTCCACCAGCTTTTAGGTGCATTTATTTTGCATCTTTTTGCTATTTCTCTGTTCTCAATTATAGGGAGTGTTTGGCTGGGGAAATTTAGGGGTTTAGAATCAAAAAATTAATTTTTATTAGATATTTGATTCATATATATAGTAGAATATATCATCATTAATTAACTTACTTTCTCATTTAAGATCCTCCCCTCATATAAGATCTCAAAAAACATTATTTGTCAGAAATAAAAATATTCATCTTTTTTTCCTTTTCTTTTCTCACAAAACTTTCACCACTTTAATATACTATCATTTACTGTCGTTAATCATGATCCACTACCACTATCATCATTGATTACCATCTTTCATCATTGATTATAGTTAAATATTACTATTACTAATGACCATCACTCACTATCATCTACCGTATGTAGTTATTGATTATTGTCTATCATCATCTTTCGTTATTTATCACTACCTAATATCACTTAAAATCGTTGACCTCCGCTATCACTATCACTATTAATTAGCATTCATAGCTACCTATTATCATTTATTATCGTCCACCTATGTTGTATGGATATCGATACACGGACAAGGGGATACGATATTTTTAAAAAATATAGGACACGTGGGGATATGTGTAAATAATAAAAATATAAGGGTATATTTGTAAATATTAAAATATATTATGCTTATTTATAAATATATATATTATAATTATTATTTTTTTAATTAAAAATAAATATTCATAATATTAAATAATAGAACATAACAAATAATAAGCTGAAAATCGAGCTTGACACGTGTGTTGAAATAGAAAATGCATGTCTACATTTTTTGAAATTACGGACATGGCCCCGGAATCGAGTTTGACACACGTGTCGAAATAGGGAATAGGTGTCTGAACTTTTTGAAATTACGGACATGGTCCCAACACGTTTCGTGTCGGTGTTGATGAGTGTCGGTGTCTGAAACGACACCGACATGTGGATATGGCTACTATATGAAGTGTCGGTGCATCGTAGCCATCTACTATCACCTATTGCTATTGACCATCGTTAATTATCGTCGTCCACCACCACTTATTGTCATTGAAAACTGCTATTAACTATCACTCAACCAAACAGTAAAGAAAGGAATCATAAAAAATACGATTCCATTCCCTAACTAAGCCAAATAAATTAAAAAGTAATGGTTATTATTACCTCTATTCCTCTTTATTTGATTCCATTCCCTATCAATTTTCACAAGTTGAACTAAACACATTTAAGAGTGTACCATTATTGTTAGAGTGTATGCAATGATCATCATTGTGCTCAAATTTTTTCTGCTTGTAAGATTGACTTTCATCCAGCTTAACCATTGAAGAGTAGTTGATGATAGAGCTTATAGGTTAAGAGAGGGCGAATTGGCACTTAATAAGTTTAGAAGTCATAGCTTCTTTTTCAAAATTGTTTTGTACAAAAAGTTTATAGAAATAGCAAAGAGATTCAAAATAGTGAATAGAACAATAGAAGAATAAACATGATAAATTTAGGCGTTTAAAATAAATGAGTAAGGGCAAGAGAGAGACAGAACCGATTTATAAGCGTTCAATTGTCCAAAGGAAACTTCTTTGCGCCTACTCTTCTCAAGTTCCTACATCTTGGAATACTTGAGGCAATCCACTAGTTTCTTGATGAGTTAACAATCGTTCAGTCCTCACATCCCTTCTCAATACACACTTGGTCTTCTGAAAAGATACCAACCATAGTCAAGGGCAAGGCTTTTCACCCACTATCTACCAAGACATTACCCCTTTCTCTCAATCTGTATAATAGGATATAACAATGATTATCAAAGAAACAAGCTCTCGGTAATTACAATGATCAAAAGCGTGGACATGCAAGTTTGGGATCAAAGACAAACATTTGAAGGCTTTAGAGCACTTGAAGGATTTACAAGTGTAGAAGTATGTGTCCTCTTTTTCATTAGACCTTCAAGTTTGATGAGGAAGCTCTTCTATAGATGCTTGAAACCAACTATCTGTTATATATATGTCTTGGAAGGCTGAATATGGATGTTTGAAATTGTTGACCATGAAACCAGCCTTTATCAATTTGTGGTCGCCTTCAAAATTTAGTCACTATGCTTCCATTTTGACAAAATATTTGGACTGCTTGCTTCTTTAGTTCTAGACAAGATTGTAACTTTAACGACTCAGAAGAAGAATTTTAGCCTTTGGTTAAATGTTTTATATTAAGCTCAATAAGGACAAAAGTAAGGATATATCTTAAGCTCTTGAACCAAGACAAAAAAATGTATTTTAATTTTTTGAAGTCCAAGGTTTATGACATACATTTTGTTGCTTAGATCAAGATATCATAGGTTTAGACACACCTTTCTTGTTTAAACCAATGCATCACTCATCATTTCTCCAAGGTCTGAATCCTTGAGTATAACAAAAGGAATATGCTTTTTAATTCTTATATTTACTAAGGTTAACATGTGATCTTTTCATAATGGAAAATTCTAGAATGTTTATCATAATAAAAACATAAAATTTTCCATTTAATTCTTAACCAATCAAAGAGTAGAGATCTATTTTATCCTAATTGGTTCCACACTTGAAAGATCGCCAACAACCAGTTTTACACTTTGATAAGTATAGGTCATTTATGAACTTTATTTTTCTAAATATTCATGTTAACAATTCCAATTCCATTAGAACAATCTTTTTCCTTTTTTTTTTTTAATAGTCGAACACAGTTACATAACAAGAGAGAGGCTACAGCCTTGAGAAAAGATCTGGCTATTTAACAGCAGCCTACCAACCGGACAGGATATTTGGGTGGGGATAACATTGACGGACCATTCCCAAAACTGGTCAGGAGCAACTGAATATCCAACAGAACTAAACTCAATGCAAAAGGGACTGTCCTATTGCCTGTGATCATGTTGGACTGCCAATTCTTGGAGACCAAAATACACAGGTAACCTGGGCAGTGTCTGCTACTAATCTTTATCAGATAGCTTCTCAATGAGACAAGGAATTGTTGCACCATAGCAGCTCGAGATGTAGACACTTCCTAATCCAACAGAACATTACTTCCCCACTAATAACCATACACAGCACACCTGCTACATCCAATCCTATAATTTTTCCTGCAATGGACTAACAGAAAGAAGGCATTGCTATGTATCCTGTTGGAGCAAGAACTATGAAGCCTCCTGTGTGCCAGGATAGAGGGATTGTGAATAACAGTATCCTTTGTAGCAGCCGCAAAACATTGGTTATAAGCAGCAATAAACTCTAAACTTAATGAGGATTTGGAGCCCATCCTTCATATGTTGCTTTATTCCTGAAATACGAGGTTGACCACAAAATTATGCCTGTCTCAGCAAGTAAACCTCCCAAATTAGATAGTCACCAGCCTTAAGTCCGTAAAGCTTTTAGACAACTTTTACATCCACAAAAGGCATCCTGTTAGTATAGATGATGAGGCGTCAACCAAAAATGAAGAGCAATGTAAGAATACATGATCTTCAGTTTCTTCCTCAATTCCACAGAAACTGCAAATGGGATCCACCATACAATGCCTCTACCACAACAGAGCCTTTGTTGGAATAATATGGTTGCACAATCTCTAGAGGAACATAAGAACACACCTTCGGGTAGGTATACACCAAAAGCTCTTCCAAGGGAAATCACTCACTTGATTGAGCCCCTGATTAACCTGACACAGCCATCTATAGCCCCCTTAACAGATATGTCCCATCCTCACTCAAAACCCATCAAGCTTATTTGGGTCCCCTACCAAGGAGAACGGAGTTTGTAAAATTTTCATAGCCACCTCATGTGGATATAAGGAACAAACTAGAGAGTAATTCCATTTCCTTGGAGCTCGCTGGATTAAATGAGCAACAACTGAAACATCTCTTGGCAGGGGCTAAAAGTCTGGAACCAATAGGGGCTCCTCAGATTAACAGATTCTCCATCCCCAACAACCCGTTGTAAATGATAAGTAATGAATGAAGCAGCTTTCAAAATACCATGACCAATCCAAGAAGCATAAGTAAGACAATGCCACCTACCATCCCTTCTACCTTCAGCAAACTTTGCTAACATGGTGGCTTCAAAAATAATCTCATGATTAGAAATGGCTCTCCATATCTGCTTTGCTAACAGGGCCTGATTGAACAAATGAGTCTGTCTCAAACTCAAACCTCCCTGCACCTTTGACTGAGATAGGTATGCTAAGCAGTGAGATGAATCTTATAATGCTTAGCACCATGTCCTCACCAGAATCTTGTGATAGCAACATTAACTTCATTATAGTATTTAATAGGTAAATGAACAGAAGAAAGGTAGCATACTTGTATGGCAGCCAAAACTGATTGAATCAGGGTATATCTGGCAGCTTGAGACGGCAAGTTGATCTTCCACCCTTGAAGCTTGGTTGTTATCTTCAAGACATTGTCTCTGAGGTAAGAAGGGTCATTGTTTCCCCGCCAATCTGAGCCCTTAAGTATTTCCCCAAGGTCTGTACCATTTTCACCCCAAAGGTACTAATTAAGAATTTTTAATTTTAATGCCTTTTGGGAGTGTCTGGGCTACTCAGGATTTCAAACATAAGGGGATTCATCTGGAGACTCGAAGCTGCACCAAACTCCTTATGAACATGATGGGCTATATTACAACTAGCTAGATCCGCCTTCAAATAGATCAGTGTCATCTACATACATTAAATGGGAGATTGCCTTAGTTCCTCTACATATCTTGACCCCACTAAGTTGTTTCCTGTGTTCAACACTAACAGGAAGGCCGGACAGAACATTTGCACAAAAAATGAAGAGGTAGGACGACAAGAGATCTCCCTGCCTTAACCCTCTCTTGGGAACGAATGACTGAGAAGGAGACCCATTAATAATGACACCATAAGAAGTGGTAAATACACACTGTAATATCAGTGGCTGCTAGTGAATTAGGAATCCCATAAACTGAAGCACCTATTGCAGAAATCCCCAAGAAAGGTTGTCATAAGCCTTCCTGATGTCCAACTTTAGAACTGTCCGGTGAAAATTTCCCCTTTTACGGTTCTTCACGTAAGGCACACTTTCTGAGGCTAAGACAACGTTGTTAGTGGTAAGTTTGCCCTTCAGAAAAGCATTTTGATAAGGAGTTATCACATCTTCTAAAAATATTCAACAATACCTTGCTCTATAACAGAAATATAGTCTGGATGAATAGCCCACATTAATTCAAATCTGAAAGGTCTAGGAAGAAAAGGTAACTTTTTGTCTGTAAACACAACTACAGATGCATGATCTGAAGTTGCAATGAGGAGTCCTTCCAGAGAAGTATGAGCATACTGATCTAACCACAAACTATTGCAAAGAGCTCTATCTAACCTCTCCCAAATAGCCTCCACCCCTTGTCTGTTGTTTGTCCAGGTGAATGTCAATCAGACCACATGCATAAATTGTCTCCTCAAAGAAACTGGCCCCAAGTATAGCGGGGTTGCTACTTAATTTATCTCCTAAATATAGCACCTGGTTAAAATCCCTACACATAGCCAAGGTTGGGATGTTGAGGTAGCTAATTGTTTAAAAAATTCCCAAAGCTGACACCCGTCTTTCAACTGAGGAGGACCTTAGAGGCATGTTAGATACACTGAGCTACCTTCGTCGGTCATTATATATATATGGATCCATTTTTTAGTCTTGTTAATAACTTTGCACCTTATAGAATTTTGCCAGGCCAAAAACAAAACTCCCTTATGCCCTTCCGAGTCAACCAAAGCCCAGTTGACATAACCCCACTGCTTAAAGCATCTAATCCATTTCACAGATTTTTGTAAGGTCACTGATAAGAATACAATAGAGGGATTGGTCTGGCAAAGAAGCTGCTTGCATCTGCTGACTGTAGAGGGTACAGTTCCAACTAAAGATGATCATGGAACTTGGGGGCTAATGTGGGACAGCCACCCCAGAACCCTCAGTTGCAATATCCATATGATGCATATCTCCCACCGAGTCACACTCCATGCCCATTACATCAAGCTCCACTCCGTATCATTCTGCTCCCCATCTTGAACCTTCTCAATTCCACATCTTTTAATGGAACCACCAGACCAACAACTATTCCTTCTTCTCTTACATGCCACCATTTTAAAAATTGAAGCGCATGCAGTAAATGGAGTCTGATTCAGGGGGAGATAGTATTCTCGAGCAAGAACAATAATTAGTCCACTTTAAGGTAAAGAACCAATTCACTGGAGATAATAGGAAAGGTCCATTTCCTGCTAGTTTGCATGTTAGTGTGGACTCCAGGAACATAAGTTTCGGCAAGGGCAGCCTCCATTCTCAAGAATTCCCACAAGGCCTCACCTTGACTAAGTAGCCTTATATAGAGGCCTAAGACCTCTGTTAGACCAAAATTACTAGTAGCCCATCATAAACATCATCTAGTGAATGTTGGGTCCCCATTGAGCTAGTCCAGTCCTGAACAACGCCTAGTGCCATGTTCCCTCTATTGCCTCAAAATTGCGGAAGTTGAGGCTATTCTGAGTGCAACATTATTCCAGTGTCATCAACTTTAATATAGAATTTAAACTCCTCGGCCCGAATCCTACAAGCATTGCTGGATTCTGAGACCTCCTTTCCTTCATTTAGAGCAATCCACTTGCTATTTGTGATGGCCTTATCACCAGGCTTATTAATTATTCTTAACTGATAATTTTCCTCCGTCATAATGTCCTGAGATCTGCCAAGTGTTACTTCCGGACAAGCTAAAGGCATATTAGAGTTAATTTATTCAGTAAGCTTATTAATAGGTTCAGCCTCATTATTATGATCCTCAATGTTGTCAATGCGTGGAAGTGTAACATCACCTAGTGTTAATCTGATTAGATTTGAATGTGGGAGTGTAACATCACCTAGTGTTAATCTGATTAGATTTGAATGTGGGTTCAAAAGGGTAATTAGTTGACCATAAATACGATCTCTGAGGGTGGACCTGATAGATTGATTTCTAAAAGGTGGTCGATCAATCGGTGTTAGATCAAACAAAATTCGACACACAAAATTTAAGATCTCAAAATCCTAG
This sequence comes from Saraca asoca, assembly GCA_026873985.1. Classification (NCBI taxonomy): domain Eukaryota; kingdom Viridiplantae; phylum Streptophyta; class Magnoliopsida; order Fabales; family Fabaceae; genus Saraca; species Saraca asoca. Next base: position 8,845 of record JANHAO010017694.1, read on the forward strand.
TATAATCAAATGTCGTCCAAAGTTGAAATTATGTCAAGAAGAAGCCTCAATACGAATTTCTAACTGAAAAACAAATCTAAGTTTTTGTCAAATTACATCTAGGCTTAGGTTAGAGGCCAGATGTAATACTAAAAATAGTCTCATGCATCGCATGATGTGAAGAATCCATATGATCAGATGAGTGGGTTTTGCCTTTGTTGACAGTGGATTTTGATTCTGGGCCAAATGCTAGCCAACAGAGGATTCTTTTAGGATCTTAAGCTGTAATCTAGTTCTAAGGCAGTAAATGAATATAGAAGGCGAGAAGAAGAGGAAGGACAGCGAAGAGCACTGAGCTTTTAACGTGGTTTGACCAAATCCGGACAGAACCGGACCTTACATCCACGGTAATATATTAATCTAGAAGTATTTTTACAGAGTTTCAGTATGATGGCTTTTTTTTTGTCCTCTTAACATTCATCTCCACCCTTCTATTTATAGAGGAAGGGAGGTTACAATTATAATTTTACATGTAGTAAATCTATTACATCAAATATTTAATGTACAAGACAAAATGGACTTATTAAGATCCTGCAGGCCGGCTTCTATAAATTGCCTCCTGTAAATGGGCCCCATATGTCTGTTGGGCAATACATATACTGGTCTCTTACTTAACGAGCTCCCAGGTTGCTAGTCGGACCTCGCAAGCCAGATTATTTAGTCTGGGGGAGTTGTTGCCTTCTGAGGTAGTGAGGTTGAGCTCGAGCAAAGGAGGTGGCTAGTGGCACGAGTTGTATCTTAGCGCTCTGAGACTCCTAGCGAGCTAAGGTCTTGCCGCACTTGGGCCACTTGCTAGCCCATTAAGGATATTCCGGATTTCATATATAACAGCCTTTATGACTCCATTTTCATACAAAGTTATATTTTTTTAAAATTTTCAAATGTTTTTTTGATTTTCAGATACTAATAATGTAGTTAAAGCAATACTCTATAAGAAATAACTCAAACATTGCAAGTAAGAGATTATCGATTAGACCTAGAATGAAAGAATTGATAAAATTAGACTTAGGCAAAAGTGTATGTGGGAAGGTAGATCTGGTTAGCATTTAGAAATTCTTTTACTACGTGATTATATATTTATCTGAATTTGAGATATGTGTATGAAAAGGATTCTGTATGGAAATGTAGAAATGATTCAAGTTGTGGATTAGATTAGAAATCTCGATTTTGCATATGCATATGAACATTAGTAATATGAATTATGAAAAGCTATTACAGTCAATTTTTTATGATTTATGTAAATCATGTTTAATGAATTTTGAAATTCTATTTCCTCAAAATATTTATGTATTTTATTATAATAGTTATGTTTATAAAATCTATTAAATTATTAGTTTTTATTAAAATTAATAAGATTATTGTTTTAATAGTATTATGTTTTATATTTATAAATATCATTTTTATTTAACTACATATAATTTTACATTAATAATTTCAATTATTTCTTAAAAGAAGTTTTCGTTTCAAAGACAATATTTTATAATCACATATCATTACATCAGTATATAAAAGTTAAAATGATGGATAAGAATAGAATGATCATGTTTACAAAGATAGTTAAGTATGTTAAAATAAGATAAGGTATAAGAATGACAAATGATGAAATATGTGTAAATGTATGTATGATTGTGAACCAACAAGGGATATTGGTGTACCTAGCACTAGGAAATGTACATGAGGTCTCTCACATGACATAAGGTTATGAGAAAATGGTCTCCTAGATGACATGGGGTTATGTGAAAGAGTCATCCATGTAATAGAAGATCATGGGATAAATGCTTCAAGCACAATAGACATGTAATGATCTTACAAGACAAATTAAAGGACACGAGAGTATCACTCCCCAGTATACCTTATTACCAATATACTAAAAGAAGAAGGAATTCTTTACATGATCATATGATATGACTTAGTAAAGTAAGATATGTGAGCTTTACACAGTCATTGGTAATCACTTAGGATAGCAAAGATCATATCTCTCATTATATATGATTTATGAATGAATGGTATAGTAAAGAAAGTTAAAGAGAAATTATAAGTATGAAGATGATGTATGAAAGTTTTGGAGATGGCTGTATGATATTATTTTTAAAATATTTCAACTTATGTTATGTTCTCCACTATATATATATATATATATATATTATATGATTATACTATATGTATGGCAAAATGAATTTCAACCCAAAGTTAGGTTAGTGTTTTGTTCAATGAGTAATCATACTCATCCTATTCATTAACATTTTTAGATTAACAAATTTGAAGAGATTATTTTAATGAGGAGGCTCTCTAAATATTACATGTGCATGAAATCATGTATGTAGTTCTCTTGATCATTTAGCAGTTAGTATCCATTCAACCAGATATTGGATCCTTAGTTATGATTATGATTATAATTTTCAGAAAGGATTTTATTTTGATTTTAAAAAATTATTTATGTCAATTGACTTTTATTAAAATCTTGCATATCATGAGTTTTAAAATAAAGGGTCCAAAAGATCTTATTTCCACATTATTTTCATGTTTTTAAATTATAAAAAAAATGTTTTCAATAAAAGATTGTTTATGTATTTGCAAATTATCAAAGGGTGATTTGTGCCAATCATACCCTAAATTTCAAGGCTGGACCCGGGATCCCAATTTAGGCAAGTGGGTAACACCCTTATTAAATTTGGTAGTAATCACAGAAGTTGATGAATTAACCAAAGGCTCAGCCAAACCACCCTCAATAGCGTCTTCAGAACTCAAAGTAGCCACTGAACTACCATGAACTCCCTCCTCCTGCTCATGCATTGGGCTATAACCAAAACCATGAACATTATACATCAATCTAACATGTATTGTCCTTCTGTGAGGCCTACTATACTAAGCACAAGCCTCATTAACAAAGTGTACATGGTTTGCATCTGATCCTATCTCCATTCCAAAAATCTAACAAAGTCTCTCAGTTTGAATCCTTGATGTCTGGGTTATTTGCTCTTCAGTCCAGTCACAGTCCACATCAGTGTGCCAAATGCGGCCACAAGCAAAGCAGAGACGAAACACTGTCGTGTGCACATTGGGATCCACATCCAGCTATTATCTTCCAGTTGCAAGTTAAACCCCATATGTAGGGGTGCATGAGGGATTATATTACCCTGATTCTCAAAAACCTTAAATTCCGCAGATATTCAGGCTGCCAGTCAACCTTTAGCAATTCACCCACCATGCTTCCCAAATATTCTGCCATCTTAAGAGTGAGATACTCAAGGGGAAGTCCTCTGAATTGAATCCACACCAGAACACTTGTAACAGACAAGCTTGTTAAAACTGTGTGCGGGTGCCAATAATCAAAAACAATAAAAGCCCCTTGAAGCGCCCATGGACCATTAAAGACTTATCTCTAATCATCTCTGTTTTGGAATTTCACAATATAAAATTTATCAACTTGACTAACCATCTACAATTGGCCACGAAGTTGCCATGCAGCGGATAGAATACACTATACTCAATAGGTAGAGAAGTTTCTTCTGTCAACCAAGTAACCAATCAAACAGTCCACCCATCTAAATCTACTCTCCACCAGGTTTGCATGTGGAACTTTTTGGAATAATATTTTGGACAAGCATTTCATTAAATTTATTGTGTGTTAGATTATCACCTGTTAAATAATATTATTTGTTTTCAAACCCAAATATGTAATCACATTTCATTAAATTTATTGTGTTAGATTATCACATGTTAAATAATATTATTTGTTTTCAAATCCAAATATGTAATCATATTTGTTATCGAACTTTAATGTGGTATTTAGACTACCCGTAAATATATTGTTATGTGGATTTTGTTTGTTAGACTACTGATGATAGGAAATTAGTCCAATTCATTCTCAAAAGAAGAGGTACCAATTTTTACCCTATATGTTACTATTGTTGTCCCATTGAAACACAAACTCTAATCTAATGATGACATCTAAGCTAAAGAGGCGTTCACCTTGTCTTTGTTGTTTGTTCATTCTTTTCTCTCACAGAAAATCATAGATAAAAACCTTGTACATTGATTATTAATATCGGGTTATCACCAGATGCGTGTTCAATTTTTAAATTTATTATTTTAAACATATATATATATATATATATTATAAGATGTGATTAGATTTATTTATTTGATTGCTACAATTATTTTCAGCAGTGTTAGCAGAGTCTACTAATCATATTTTCCGGCTGTATATTATTTTTTGGTGATATATTTATGTTATATTTTCCAACACAAACTAATTTATAATTTTGATGTGAATGATTTTCTACTATAAATTAATAAATTTCACACAAATTAATTAATATTTATGCGGATTAATTTTTTGTATTTTTTGAGATGAAATGACAAATCCAAGTATTTTTGGTTTTTCAAAAATTAAGCTTTTAAATTCCAACAATGGGTTTAAAAAAATGTTGGAAAAAGGCCCTCTTAGTTTCGTTTTTTCCCTACTGAAATTTATAAGTTGGCTTTGTTTTTGCTGAATTCGTTGACCCATTCTTCTTAATGTTATTATTCAGCTTATTTCATATGTTGCTTTGTTTTTGGATTGCAATCGAATTTTATTTCTCATGATGGCTCGGTAAACCCTTTTTTATAAGTGAGTTGCTTTATTGAAAAGATGAGGGTTCAGGTGTTTTTGTGTTATTGTTTTTAAAAATAGTTTTTTAAAAATTATTTTTGGAAGTGTTTTCAGGTGTTTTTGTGTTAGTATTTTTAAAATGTTTTTTAAAAACTATTTTCAAAAATAGTTTTTTAAAACAAAAAAATGAAAAAACTTGTTTGGATATAATATTTTGAGAATAGTTTTTTTAAAACAAAAGATTAGAAAACTCATTAGGAAAAAATGTTTTAAAAAATAATTTTCAGAACTAAAAAATCGAAAACCTGTTGGGTTGTAATAAAATAAAATTCTTTTTTTATTTTATAAGAATCAGCCCTTCAGCTTACGCGTTCATCCCTTCTCCCTCCGTCGTCT
>JANHAO010017695.1:0-13876 GCA_026873985.1 Saraca asoca
ATATAGAATTTTTTTAAGAAAAAATTGTTTAATATTTCAAGCATTTTTTTTAGAAAATTCAACAATTAAACCTTCAATTATCTATTATCTCACAGGCTTTTTTTTTAATTTTTATTCTCTGCAATTAACTTTATAAAATGTTAAAAAAAATTAATAAAAGCAACAATTGCTTTACCTCAAAAGTCTAGCTGCATGAACTCTTAGCTTGGAAAAGATTGATAAGAAGATGGAAACAACTTATGAGTGTTTTGTCATTTAAGCAATGACAGGTTCACTGTTTTTGCGCAGTGACATGGGTTAATAGTAACCCGAAAATGAAAAAAAATTTATAATAAATTAAAAAATAAAAAATAAAAAAAAATTCACAGAAGACGTTAATCACAATAACATATTCACTATTCATCAAGAAAAAAAATAAAAGATTGAAGACGTTATTGGTACCAACGTCTTCAATCAAAATGAGCGATAACGTTGTCCTGAACAACGTCTTCCGCTGATGACGTTACTACAAATAACATTATCTAAAAAGCAACCCCTCTCACGGAAATAGTTTTTATTCCACCCTATATCTGGAATTACTTTTTAAAACTGCATCTCAGTAGTCAAAAAGCCCCATTTTGGAGGTCCTACCAAAATAGTTGTTGGGTCCCAAAACTGAAGACTTAAATGAGGTGCTATAGGTGTGGTATCAATTTTATTTTATTTTTTACGTTATTGTAATATACATCTTTATATAATTAATATTTTTAAAATTAATAATCTTTATAATCAATTATTTCATTAATATATTAAATAACTCTGAAATTTTGGCAAATTACAATTGATGAAAGGGGATGATGACAAAATTTAACAAATGGTTCACAAACCTTTCCAAATCTCTTTGTATCAATAAGATCTACAGCTTGGTATTCAGTTGTGCCTCTGTGCAACACACTGGCAAAGAAAAAACCCAAATAATAAGAAAATCAATGAACAAAAAACGAAAAACTAAAATGGATACATAGGTTAAGTTTATAACCGGTTCAAAGCTATGGACCATTTGAGGTCATCCTCGAGCTCCTCCTCGAACCATTCAGTTGGTTGAGACACTGAATTCTCTTCGACATCATCGGAGACAGGAATATACAGAACTGCTAAAGCACGCAGCACCGACCACATCCTACTTCTCTTTCTGAAATCCGTAAACTTAATTTCCAAACTCTCAAAGCTATTACTTCTCTATCAACCTCAACCTTTACCTGGATAAATATATATAGAGTAAAGGAGCAAAGCCTGGAACTGAAACTGGTTTGAGGGTGGGTCCCACTGGCATCGTTGACCATGAAACGTATGTAAGACTAACATGCAAGGGTGCATGACGTTGTCACGTGTTTGAAAGGGCCGCATTAGGATTCTCGAGGCGGAACGGTCCGTTACTTATAGAAGGAGGCGAGTCTGAACGGGGTTGTTAACACTGAATCCAAAATGGTCTCTGCGGCTATCTTGGTCTGTCAACTGGTCGTAGTTTGAAGTTTAACTCCACCCATGAAATGATAACTGGCTATATAAAATATTCTAAATAAGAATAATTATGTATTTTAAATTATAGATTTGAAAATTTATTTTATTTTTTTAGGCACAAAGTATCCTAAAAATAGAATTATATGGTAGATGAGCATCTCAATTTAAAATGAAGTATTAAAAGAATTTAAAGTGATTAATAATTATATATGAATTTAATATTTTCTAGGAAATAAAACAGATTTTATACTTGCATTAAGAGTGCATTTAAATGAATCAAAAAAGGAGGAGGAGGATATTATTAAATAAGAGAGAGATAATATCGTGCATTCCTCCATGATTGGTTTATTATATATAACTAAATTTACACTGATAGACTTAGAGTTCCGTTGATACAATAGTAGAATAATTAATTATTAATAGTTAATTTTAAAATAATTGATTATATATATTTTGTATATCTCATTATATATAATCTATTTTTATTTAGATGATGGATAGAAAAATTACTTTTTAACATTAAATTACTAAAAATAACAATAAAAAAGAGAAAAAAGATTTTATTATTATTATTAGAGTAAATATAATGATAACAAAAGAAAAAAAATAAGGATAATATAGGTACAAATATGAATATTTCTGTATCTATAATCTCAAATAAGAAAAAACTACTTAAAATAATTTTTTTATTTAATCAAACTTATTATTTATAATTAAACATTCCAATCCCTATATCAAATATCTTTAAAAAATATTATAATTAATTATTTAACTTATAATTAACTATAATGGATTTTTAACTGGTATATCAAATAAGAATTCAATGTATAAACTAAAAAGTTTACTTAATACAACTACACAGACCAATTTTCTAGGCTTAATTATGTGGCCAAATTGGAAACTCGGTTCGCATTTATTATTTTAACCGTTCTTGTATCATACTTAAGATAAATTCTTAAATGTTAGAATTATAATATTCTTTAATTTAATAAAATATTGTCACGGGCAGGTAGCTCATTAATTAAAATTGCGTAATATATGATATCAATTCTTGATTAATATATCAGTTATATATAATTGAATAAATAAATAGAGTATTGAAGATTTTGTTGTTCATATAATCAAAATCTTATACGTAACATGTTTGTAAATAAATATGAGCGTATAGTCAAAGTATTAGTACATATCAAATCTTAAAAAATATATCACACAAGAGGCCTCTATTGTACACTAAAAATAAACTTTTTAAAAATAAAAAGAGAAATAATTCTATTTTATTAATATATATCTTATTATATAGTTTTATATATGTAGAAAAAGTATTTAAACTTCATGCTCTAACCCCTAATTCATATTATAATGTTCATTTGGATCACTGAACGCATCATTAAAAAGTATTTTAAATTAAAGCTTTAATGATACAAGTAAAAGAATAATAATTGATTTTATTGTCTATTTGATTTTGTAGAAAGCACATGTATTAAAAATTTAATTTTTTTATACATTAAAAATCATAAAAACTAACATTTTGTTTACTGAATTTACTAAACAAAGTAAGAACACGTGTTCGTGGTATAGATTTGAATGTTAAAAAAACTTCCTCCATGGTTTCTGTCTCTTATTGTAGTTATGAAGTGGGCCTAATACCAAAGCCTATTGTGGTTAAATTAGCCCAATGTTATGTCGTTAGCTGGACATGTCTATGTCCAACTTTGTCTGAGAGGCAATTCTGTTAAATTTGTTTAATGTGCATATATAAGAAAGTCATATATCATATACTTATTAAACTTACTCTGATGCATAAGGAAATGAATGAAGCTCTTATATTTTGGATCATCAACTGGCTAAAATTAGGAGGACCAAACTACGTTATCAACGCTGTATTTATTTTATGAAAATGAAAATCTTATTTGTTTATATATAAATAAAAGATTTTTATATTATTTGTATATTATGTTATTAACAAAATAAGACATTATACTATAATAACAGAAAAAAAATAACACCCTCTTTAAATTAGAGATATTCTCTACCATACTTTTTATATAAAACATTAAATAAATAAAATCTTTATATTATATTAATATTTTATAATTATAAATATAAGTAAATGAAAATTTTCCTACACTTTCCGTCGAAATGTCAGCCAGAGAGAACTGACATATTTTTATGTTTGTAAAATAGAGTCACTTCTAGATTATCTGATTAATGCAATGATAGCCCAAGGCAATAGCTAGATCAGAAGAAGCACACATTACAGTAGTTTCTAACCCTTTGTTTGAAATTACAAAATAAAACACTAAAATTCAAATCAGATTTACAAACAATTTTACATATGAATCTAATTACAAATAAATTAAATTCTCATTTTTTAATTATTCCAAACAAAGGATTAAGTTATGCTTTCTGACTGTAGCAGTTCATTCAATACCTGCGACCATGACAATCGGAAGAGGCATAGAACACCTCTCAATTAGAAAGACCAAAAAAATGCTACTCCTCCTGGAGTAAAATTAGACAAACAATGAATTGAACCAATATACGGTTGACAAATTTCTGAAACAGCTAAAAGGCATATGTCATCAGGAACCAACATTTATTCAAAGAATACTAAACACTCAGATACTATAAATTTGGCAATAAGCCCATAACCACCATTCCAATACACTACAAAAAAATAATAAGAAAAAAACAAAACAAAATCTGTTGGCCACAACAGGGATTGAAATATCTTAGCAATAGCAGCAGGCTGAATGTATACTTCCTCCTCCTTTGGAGGATGGATTGTGACAAGATCAGGAATTGGAGTTTTAGGACCCTGCTTTCCTTTAGGGTCCCAATCAAGCATGATCTTTACTTTGATGCCAAGAACCCCCTGTAAGAGAGTAAGAAAAAGATTATTGGCAATGACATAAAAATTCTATCACGAGTCTGGATCAAAGCCAACCTGTCTGAGAAGTACATGTCTAACTGCGGAGTCAATGTAATTCTTGACTGGCTGACCAGAAGAAATCATGTTCCCATCCTTGAACTTCATTGATTTGGCTCGCTGAGCCCTCAACTTTCCACTAACAATGACCTGTGCACAAATCAAAAACCAGTTACCACCAAATAACCAAATGAAACAGTATAGTGATAGAAGTATGACTTCAAAGCCGGCTGCTGTGGAACAAACCTCACATCCCTTGGCACCACTTTCCATAACGAATCTCAGAACACCATAGCAAGCCCTGTACAAAATGGTTTTAGGTAAGAAGAGATTATGGTGTCAACATAAATACGTAAAGGAATAATTTAAAAATAAAGATAAGTAATTTTATAAGTTCTCAGTCCTAGAACATACAATTTATGGTGTCAACAGATTTATGCCCGGAGAAGCAAAATAGACATACAGTGAACAATGCAGAAATGAGAACTAAATCATGTAGCCAAAGCAAAGCATAGCTAGGCTAGTTATATTGTTGGCCCAGGTGAAGGTGGGGAAAAGGCCCTGCTTGATGAGTATCACCAACTAACACTGATATCTTATACAGCTATTAACTAAAAAGGTGACTAAATGTAAACACAAGAAAGTCAACAGAATTTAAACTATAGGGTCAAGACAATAAAACCCCTTTTGAAGATATCACTGCATCAAACTCCATAATATGTACTAGAATGTTATTAAGAGCCACCCACAGCAAGAAATAGGAAAACAATAATAAAACAGAACATGTATCCCCCGATGTTACTGCATGAACACAGTATCATTTCATGAGTTTTGATGGAATGAGCGAACAAAAATAGTTTAGTCATCTTCCGACACAAAATTGGTACATAAACACCAATCTGCTTTGTAGATGACCAAAGGATTGAAACACTAACCAATTCAAAAGCCACCATAATCTTCAGAAGGTAGGACGTGTTGCGTAAAAGCACATAAGGATAATGCATACATGAAAAGCGAGTGAAATAATTTGATATTTTAAGCAGCATACATTGAAGGCATGAATCATTGACTCATTAATTCTGAACGAAATGAAATCCATAGATATCCAACAAGGAAGAATATCATGAGGGAAAACACGATTACCTTCACTGCATCTATTCAGTTTAAAATGACGCTATGATCAATCCAAAAACAACCATACTGCATATAATAAGATTCAGTACACACAAATATTTTATAGCATATACCTCCTTACAGCAAGACCGCCGAGAAGCTTCTAGCGAAGAGACTCTGCCTGGGCAATAGCACAAAGACCCCTGTTGTTAACTTTCTCAGCATATAGCTCCACACTTTTCTCTGGAAACTTAAATCTCTTCTGCACCACTGAGGTCAGCTCCCTAATTCTCCTTCCCTTCTCACCTAAATTAAAATAAATAAATAAAACACCAACAAACATCAACTTGACAGGAATCACGAATAGCTCGAAATGGAAAAATGGAGCACGCACCAAGTCCGTTCTGGGTTCGAGTGGCTCTGATGATAATTTCAGTACGCATCGGAGTAACTCTAACCTCAACACCTGAGTATCCATCTTGAGCAAGCTCTCTGGTCAGAACCTCATTCAGCTCAGCAAAGAAAACGCCATCCGCTATAAACTGCAGATTGGCAACAGCAAAAACTGAGAATAAACACCAGGAAGGACAAATCTTAGATTAAAAAAATCCTAAAACCATCGACTGGGACTAGATATCTATTGTGTCTATGTTCCATTTCTGGTTTCCCGATGCACCCACGAAAGAGCTCATTGATAAAGTATTCACCTTTCTCTTCTTGCTCATCTGGGTCGCCATTGTCTCAAACGGAAGCTGCAGAGACGAAAGATCTAAACACCGTAGCGGGCCGTAGTTGTGGTTGAGTTGCTCAGCAAACCCTAATTCTTAAGTAGTTGTTTTGGCCGGCAGAAGGAGTATCTGCCAATATCGCATCAGCGAATGGCGGGACCTGGTTAGAAGACCTGGTTAGAATTTTTATGTTACGCTTAACCACAAATTTTGACTTTTTAATATACACTTTGAACCTATTTGATCTTTTCAATATTCGAGAATCTATTTTTGAGAAAAAAATAATTAGTTTTACAAAATACCATTGTGGTTAATACATTAATAAATCATGTACAAAAAATATATATTAATAAATGAAAAATTTTTACTTCATAATTAAGTTAAAATCTTAAAATTTGAGAGACAATTTTTGCTTTATCAAAATGTTAAAATGGTAATAAACACACTCTAGGATTTGTGTTCAATTTATATTTTCTCACGTAAATCATAGACATCATAAGTGAAGCCAATTACAAACTAATATTTAAATAGTAATTAATTTTTAGTTAATTTCTTGTAATATTAGACCATGCAAGAATTTCTTACGTAATTAACGGTGTTCAGACCAAGATAATTGACTTAATCACCAAAATAGGATCCATGAAGACTCCTAGCAACTGTGGACAAGTTCCTCGACGTAGATAGTCTATGTTGATGATAAACCTTTCTAATAGACATCTCTTAATACACAATAATAAATAGGTTTATATTTGTTTTTTGCACTGATCTCTCTGGTTATTGTTGGAACTTGGAAGATTAAGAAAAAATGAATTTTAAAGGTGCCGTTAACTTCCTAACCAATAATATTGAATTAAACTATCCATAGGGAAAAAAAAAAAGTGTTAAGACTTAAATTACATACACAAAATTTAGAGTGTGAATGTCATTTTTTTTTTTTATATTAAGGAGGTGTTTCTCAAATTTTAGTTCTATGTAGTTTAATGTAAAATCAATTTTATTAAATCAAATAATTTTGATTTATGTTAAAATTAAATTAATTTTATTTAAAATTAATAATAATTTAATTCTTTTATAAGATTTGTTTGATAAATTTTTCTTATACATTGAATCGTATAAAAATATGATAAAATAACCTATAATCAAAGCACAAATTATATAAAAAAATCTATAAAATAACTTAACGATCTATTGATGGTGATCTAGTAGTTGTTATAGTTAAAAACTTCTTTATGTATATAAATTAAAAAAAAACCTTATAAAATATTTAAAATTTAATTTATGTTACATCAAAGTAAGAAAATAAAATTAGAGTCAAGAAAGATGAAACAAACATTATTACTAGAAAATCATAAATAACAGCACATCTTGTAAAGAGAAGTTGATTTTGAGAGGTTTGATGATATTTTTCAAAGAGCAATGGATCTTCTCTAGTTCCCCCCCCCCCTTTTTTTGTAAAGTTAATAACCACTAACTTTTACTACTCGTCAAAATAAAGGTTGAACAGAATTCATCTTTCTTCGACAATTTACTTCTCATAATGATTAAGGTACTTAAAAATTATTTAATATTATTATATATTAAATAAATTTAAATTTGATGTATTGTAAGTGTTAGAAACTCTCCTTTTGAGATTGGTAGGACGACAAGTTATCGTTAGATGATTTGTACATACAATAAAATCAATTACATATGATAAAGTAATTTGTTGAACATGTTTAGATGGTTAAGTCAGTAACCTCGAAGTTTTGGCAAGTATAATGAAGATAAATTTGAAGAAATGATAGTTGATAATATATGTAGGTATTGAACTTGTCAATTGTCGTACTCTTGGGTGAATAACATGAGACCACATGTCTTTGGCTTATTAGTGGCGCAAATAGAATTCTCGCTGAGCAATTGCTGTAGTTATACTACTTGTGCATGGTTAAGTCACACCTTTATTATGTATTAGTTAGGCAGCTGGCCCTTCGAGTCTTTGTTTAACTAATTTCTTATCTCAAATCGATCAACTTGTCGTTATATGTTGATTAGTTTTAGGTCTAATTGCTCTTACTGTAATCATTTTTTTAGTTGATCTTGGTCGATCATCTATGGTAGCCTGTCTTGCGATTAATAGCTATTTTAAGTTATGTCATTTGTCCCATTCCCCTTCAATGGGTGCAAAAGTTGACCTACCTAAAGACTTTTCGTTCCCTTAGGCTAAGTGTTATTTGTACTAACAATGATGACCTTTGTCTTCCTGAGGGATCTCAAGACTTATAAAGGTCTTGTCGTGGCAATGATCATCATCTAAGCTATTCATCTCCATCTGTTCCATCCGTTGGATCTCTCCCTCGCTCATTATAAAGACCAGTTTGGGCCACTCAACGCCCATTCCACACTTTGCTTTCAAAAAGTCCAGGTTGGTTGTCGTACTCTATCATTTTCTCTAGCATTTCTCCATGATTTTTGGCTGCTCCACTGCTTCTCTTACTGGTAAATTTTTTGCATTACTTTTGCCTTTACTTATTAGTTTTCCTTTCCTTCTTATTTTCTTCAAAATGCACCAATAACAACGATTTTTCTTCGATGGTTGCATCTCTTGCACCTATCTATCTTCTCCCTAGCTGCACCAGAGAGGCTGGTGCTTATCACTTTTTTTGGCCTAGCTTCTCCTTCTTTTCTTTTGACTTTTATTCTCATTTGATTGTTTTTGTTGGAATGTCCTTTCCTTTGTTTTGCTTGTTCTAAACCCTACTTTGTTTTCTTTGAAAGTAGTCCTTGTCTATGTGTTCTCTGCTCTTCATGATTGGTAGACTAGGTGATCCCATCGACCTATTATCTGACTCTGATTCTGCATTTGACCTTAAGGAATTCTCATTCGAGTGCATCACCTACCATTTTGCTCTTTTTTTTCTGCATAATCATGGCCAATCAGTCTCAAGAAGAGAATGAGAATGAACAAGTTTATTTGATCAACGCTGCATTGGACGACCTAAGGTAGATTCATTATGACGTGAAATGCACAATTGTCTTTAATGAGTGGCGAAATCTAGACATCATCCGAGAGTTAAAGAAGGTCTATGTCTTGGACGAGTCTATTGAGGGGATCTTCTTTGAACCTGCCAAAGTGGACAAGTGGGCCTACAACTATGACACTTTATCCTTCATGGTGTTCTATGGAGACGTGGTTCAATTGTCTCTATGTTTGCCTTCTTCTCTGCATTTCAAGCAAACATTCTCCAAGCTTTGAACATCTACCCCTCCCAACTAACATGAAATGCTAGGGTTTTTTTTCCTCTACTTTGAAGTGTTGAGTGTTCGTCTTCATCTCACCTCAGCTATGGGATCCTTCTTCTTTTCCTTTACTTACTCCTAACAAAAATCTAGAGGTTAGGTACACTTTATCTAGCATCTTGGTCAGGTCTTTATAAAAAACATGCTCACCAGTGTTCATACTTGGAAGCATTCCTTCTTTAAAGTCTAATAAATCAAGGAGTTTCATCTATTCTTCCTTCAAGATGGCAAGCCACTCTACTTGGCTAAATGGTCGTCTCCTATAAAACAGCTCCGAAACTAGCCACCTAACAATTTCTTGGATGATGAACAAGACCTTATCATTTAACTATTAGCATTAAGGCCCCTTCTTTCTCACATCATCACATTAGGGTGTTATCCTCGCATAAGTGGAAGACCCCCTTTGCCTTTACAAAAATCTTTTGAAGTCTTCCGTGACGAAGATTGTTCATTCAACTGCTTCTCCTAGCCACGATGTCGACCTTCGCACAAAATGAGAAGGAACAAGTGAACACCAATTTAAGCATTATGAAAGGCTTGAGAGAGGATGTCGAGGCCAAAACTAAAGATATGGTCAATTAGGACAAGAACATCTTTGACCTTACCATTCGTATCACTGACCTAGTGAAAGAACGAGACTTTTTATCCCTCAAAAGTGAGGAGTTAGCAAGGCAACTTTGCCCTAAGGCGTAGGAGCTTAAGGTCGAACGAGAGAAGCAAGAGAAGAGTGAGGCGACCTTTAACCAAAAACTTAAAAGTTATTATCACTAAGGCCAAAGATCTGAGCTATCCCATGTTCCATAATGGGTTTACAGAGGTTGTCTGCCATATTCAACATTTTAACTTGGACATGCAAATTGACCTTTCTGAGACTGACATGTATAAGCCCTTAGAGCAGTTTTGGAAGAACTGAAGGAGGACTAGGCCTTATTATATCTTTATTACTATTGTTGCATTTTTCTCCTTTTCCTTTTTTATAATGTCTAGAATAGGCTGATCGGCCATATGAATGGACTTACTTATGAATCCTTTTTGTGGATATAATATTCTTCTAATCAGCTTTTGTATGGCATCTTTTTTTGTTCGTGCACTTCCAACGGGCTTTTATCTTTCATGTACTTCATTTAATGACTTATATCAAGCTTCCTGATTGATTGAGCCTTTAATCGGCCTCTTGTCTATCCTTTTTTTTTTCTATAACTTGTTTTATCTTATCAATCTTTCATGCCTCCAAGGGGCTTTACATTTTATCACTTTTCTTTTGCTAATCTTTTGATTGTCCAAGTCTTCTCTGGGTTTTCTTAACATTAATTTATCTTACAATTGCCTTTGAATGTCATGCTTTGAGAACTTTGCTCTACATGTGTTTTTTTACTAATACTGAAGGGATTGCTTAGCCTTTTATTAGGGTTGAGGGATTTATTTAGTCTTTCAAAGGATTCGCTCAACCTTTTATTAATGTTGAGGGGTTTGTTCAGTCTTTTATTAGTGTCAAAGAATATACTCGATTTTTTATTAGTGTTGAGAGGTCTGGATGGCCTTTTATTAGTGGCAAGGGATTTGTTTGGGCTTTTATTAGTGTCGAGGGGTTTACCAGGGCTTTTATTGGTGCCCGAAAATCTATTCAAACTTTTACTAGTGACTTGTGGATGTGGTAATTTCCCTTTTTATTTCATTTTGCTCTGTCTACATGATCTGAAGTTAGCAATATTTATATTTGTATAAGGCATGACTTCAGATGTGTTACATTCCATGTTTGGGGAAAAGGTTTCCCTTGAATGGTTTCCAAGTGGTAAGTATTATTGAATAAGCTCTCCTATATCTTGAACGATCCTTCCTATGCTATTGTTAACTTTCCTTATGCCTGTGCCTTGTGCGGTTTATCTGTCCATCGAAAGACTAGGTCTCCCTTCATAAATTTCTTGCCTTTTACTTTTTTATTTGAGATCTTGACAACTTTCACCTTGTAACACTTATTTCGAAGTTGAGCCATCTTTCTAGTTTTAATCAACATGTTTAACTCTTCCTTTCATTTTTCTACATTTCCTTGTCATTTATAATGCTTTCTTCGGTCAGAATACTATCCGAGTTTAATTAGGAGCATGGATTCGCTCCTGTACACAAGCATGAAAGGAGTTTCACTTATGGTAAAGTAAACGATGGTCTTGTATGACCATAGAATGCCCAGTAGCTCCTTAGCCCATTTTCCTTTCACTTTATTTGAATTTTTTCTTAACATATCCAAGACGATCCTGTTTGCCAGCTTAACTTGCTTATTTGATTAAGAGTGCTCAACAAATGCAAATTTTTGCTTAATCCCCAACCTTCATTGAAAGATATATGAGATTCATGCTTTCATAATAAATGTACAATTGTGAAAATACCTTTGCAGAAATCTTAAAAGTTGTCACTAGTGAATTGTTTTCCATTGTGGGAGATGATTATTGTAAAGAGGTCATACCTGAAAATAGTCATTAGCAATTTCCCTATGCTAGAGTTTATACT
Source organism: Saraca asoca (assembly GCA_026873985.1). Classification (NCBI taxonomy): domain Eukaryota; kingdom Viridiplantae; phylum Streptophyta; class Magnoliopsida; order Fabales; family Fabaceae; genus Saraca; species Saraca asoca. The sequence continues at coordinate 12,052 of JANHAO010017695.1, forward strand.
CCAAAAAAATTTACCTATAAATGATGTTTTTTCAAATGAACTTTTGTACACTATTTGAGGTTATGGTTGTGAGGGCTTAGCCTCTATCCATTTAGTGAAGTAATTGACCCCCACCACCACTTACTTCAACTAACTGAGAGCAATTGGGAACAATCATAGCAAGTCTATGACCCACTGGTCGAATAGCCAAGGAGGTAAGATCGATATTTGCTCTACTACAGGTTACTTTTGAACAGTTGCAAATTTCTAGCACTTTTCACATCTTTGTATGAGTTCAAAGCTTATTCTTTCTTTTTGAGGCAAAAAATACCTTAATCAAATAGTCTTTAATGTGATCACCACTCTTGCTATATGGCTTCCATAAATGCCCTTGTGAATTTTTCTCAGGACATAATTTGCTTTGCTTGGCCGGAAGCATCTTAGTGATAGAAGGGAAAAACCTTTTTTTATACAATTGTCCCCTTTCCACAAAAAAAACATGTTACTCTTCACTTAACCTTTTTGGCTTCTTTCTTATCTTCTAGTAGTTGCCCTTCTTCCAGAAATAGCATGATTAGGGTTACCCATGACTCTTCCTATTTCATTCACATTACTCATCTAATTAAGGGGACTGTAATGTTTCTTATAGCACAGTTCTATTGTTTATCGTTGCTTTGGTGCTAGCCAACTTGGCCAGTGTGTTTGCATGATCATTTTCTTCCTTAGGAATTCTTGCCGACTCGAAATTAAATCCTTTCAATAAGTTCCTTGCTATGGCAGCATATATTGTTAGTGTTATCTTCTTTACTTTGTAGTCTCTCTTGACTTGGGCAATTACTAGTTGAGAATCACTTTTGACTTTTAGTAATTGTGTAACACCTAGAAAATTAGGAAAATAAAAAGGAAAATTTAAAATAAAATTTTGGATTAGAAAGGACTAAATTGAAATTTTGATAGGGACTGAATTGAAAAGTTTTGATTTTGGTAGGGCAAATCTTGGAATAGTGCAAAATTTTGTGGCCAAAGTGAAAAACTTGAGGGAGGAAACTGGCCCGGCCGATTGTCGATTTCCTCTGCTGATATTTGGCTGGATTTTTCCAGAATTTTGGCAGCCCCATTCGGCCTCCCCTTTTTCTTCTCTCTTCTTCCTCTTTTCTTCAACTTTCTTGGCCATTTTCCGAAACATTTCAAAATTTCATGGTTGCTGACGTATTTTCGGCCAAACCTCCAGCATTTTGCCTTACCAAAAAAAGGCTAGCTGGGTTCAGCTTCGTCTCTTCCAGTCGGCCTGCTTGATTTTTGCTGGAAAAATTACAGCGCCAGCGAGCTTTCTGTTATGGAAATTGGTGGCTGATCGACCACCCTCACATGGGTGGTTGTTCTCTTCTCTATCTTCACCCATTTAAGCTCCTTTTAACATGATTTTTCAGCTGGAAAAAGGCTCCAACTGTGCACGGCTTCTTCGTCCCCTGTTTTATGGCTGGTCAAGCTTTCTGGGCTATCCGTGGCTTCTCTACCGACGGCGAGCTAAGGGTAGCTCTATTGAGACCCGATGAGTAATCCTAGAATAAAAGTTTTATTTTGTAGTAAGTGGTTTGATAGTTGTTAAGATATTTGTGTATAAGTGTAACTATGAGTAGTTGATGAAACTTAGAAACTTCTTGATAATTGGTTTTAGATAACTTTTCTAGTAAATTATAGGATCTGTATTGCTTGATTTCTGTGAATAATCTGATCTGAATGTAAAATGGTAGTTGATTGCTGTGTGATCTTGAGTTTGTTGTTGCTGAAGAAAATATTGGTGATAGTGTGAGGTATAAATTCTAGTTTATTATTTGATGAATGA
>JANHAO010017696.1:0-13880 GCA_026873985.1 Saraca asoca
ATTCTCTCTTGTATTTATTTATTTTGAAACCTCTACACAAAGGGAAATCTGGGAGAGGGGTTCGGCTAGGAGAGGGTTCTCTGTCAAAAATGTTTTGAAATTTCCCCTCTTTGGCCGGACTCGTTCTATCAGCTCTCCCCCAAATTCTTTATCACCTTGAAAGCTTTGGGTGTTTTGAAGAGCCATAGTGAGGCAAAAATGAGTTTTTAGAGAAAGGTACGAAGGATGTAATTGAACTTGATGAAGTTCAAGAACCACAAAGTATAAAACACTGACTTGATGAGAATAGAAGCATGCAATAGGAGCAAAATCTAAAGATGTGCATATAGATGCGCAACTAGATGTTGCTGCTCTACCTAATCAAAGGGTTAAGACTAGTAGTAGTTAACCTACTGCTTCAGGTACACAACCAATATGTAGATCTAGTAGAGTACGACATGCTCTAGAAAGGTATGTGGGACATAGTTTCTTAAAGTAATATGATCTTTATCATATGGATGATGAGGATCCAACTACGTATCAAGAGGTAATGTCTGACATTGATTCTCAAGAAGGGCTTAAAGCTATGAGATCAGAGATTGAATCCATGTATTCCAATAAAGTTTGGACTTTGGTGGATCCACCCGAAGGGGTGAAACCCATTAGATGTAAATGAGTCTTTAAGAGAAAGACTAACATGGAAGTGAATGTAGCGACATTCAAAGCTCAACTAGTTGCTAAAGGATATCGTCAAAGATAAGGTATTGACAATGATAAAACCTTTTCTCTAGTAGCTATACTTAAATCCATACAGATCATACTAGCTATAGCAACTTACCATGATTATGAAATTTGGCAAATGGATGTCAAAATCGCTTTCTTAGACGAGCATTTAAGAGAGGATGTGTATATGACACAACCTGAAGGTTTTGAATTCGATAATTCTAATCAAGTGTGTAAGCTACAAAGATCTATCTATGGTTTAAAATAAGCATCTAGAAGTTAGAATATTCGTTTTAATGAGACAATTAAATTGTTTGGCTTTATCAAAAATGAAGATGATGCTTGTGTGTATCGTAAGGTTGAGGCAAGTGCCATATCATTCCTTGTATTGTATGTAGATGACATACTACTTATAGGAAATGATGTTCCTATGTTACAAACCATTAAGATATAGTTATCTAAGGAATTCTCCATGAAAGACCTTAGGGAAGCGACCTATATTCTTAGTATTCGAATCTATAGAGATAGACCGAGTAAATGAATAGGGCTTTATCAGGCCATGTACATAGATAAAATACTGAAAAGGTTCAGTATGGAGGAATCCAAGAGAGGGAACCTCTTGGTTCTTCATGGCATTCATCTATCTAAGAAAATGTATCCAAAGACGCAATCTGATAAAGATCGGATGCAAAGAATTCCATATGCTTTGGCAATTGGGTCCATAATGTATGCCATGCTATGTACTAGGCCTAATGTTTCATTTGCTTTGAGCATCACCAGTAGATATCAATCTGACCTCGATGAGAAACATTGGAGAGTAGTCAAAAATGTCTTTAAGTACTTAAGAAGAACTAAGGATCTATTTTTAATTTATGGAGATTGTTCAGATCTGATTGCCAGTGGCTATTTAGATGCTAGCTTTCAATTAGATAGAGATGATAGCAAATCCCAATCAGGTTGGGCATTTGTACTAAATGGTGGAGTGGTTAGTTACAAAATTTCCAAGCAGGAAACAACCGTAGATTCTATAACAGAGGTTGAGTACATTACTGCTTTAGATGTAGCAAAGGAAGCTATTTGGATCAAGAAGTTTGTCTCTCAGCTTGGAGTGGTTCCATCCAAGGATTGTCCTATTACATTGTTTTGTGATAATAATGGAGCTATTGCACAAGCTAAGGAACCATGGTTTCATCAGCGATCTAAACACGTACTGCGAGGTATCACCTGATCAAAGAGATTATTGATCAATGTGATGTTACTATTGAAAGAGTACCCACACAGGATAATATCACTGATCCATTGACCAAGACATTAGCTCAAAAGAAGTTTGAGCAATATGTATTGTCATTAGGTTTACGCCATATGACAAATTAGCTCTAGGTCAAGTGAGAGATTATTAGTCTGAGATAGGTGCCATAGAGCTAATTGGGATTGAGCTCTATTATATCATGACTGTACATTTTGTATTAATTTGATAGTATGTAAAGATTGTTTATTTATCTTACATTGCATTTCTTATTTATTGTATATTAAGATGATGTCCATGGTGAGAAGTTTATTTAATCAATCCTATAAAAGGTTATAGGATTGTGAGGATAATTATTAATGATTTATAACTTTTGCACCAGAATGACACTTGTCAAGATCTAATAATCGGGCGTTATGAGATCCGTGAAGACTAAATGATGTGGTGATTTCTCATTTGATGAGCAGTTGACTTCATAAGCTGAGATGTAAGAGAGCTACATCTAAATACACACGTGGATATAACTCAGTTAGTTTGGAGAAACATAACTGATAATCATGATCTTGTCAGACCCAATTAGAGATACTATGTGAAGATGTGTTAATAGTTAATCTCTAGCGGTGATCACATGACTAATCCTTTAACTTAAGATTAAGGGATATCTTTTGCATGAAAGGTTATATTTTGATGAAGTCAAAAGTGACTCTATTCATAAGAAACGATAAAGGCTTGAGTTGGGTATTTATGAAAATGCAGTTAGATATTGCCTAATCAAAAGAGGATTCATTATCACTCTTTAGAGTGATATCCGAGGCCACTTAATGAATTAGTTTGCCTATTTAAATCCTTGCACAAGGTTGAATCGAGACTCAAATTGGATTTGAGTGCTTGGATTCATTTAAATTAAATAATTTAAGAGGTTAAGAAATCATGATCAGTTATAAAGGTTGATGTTTATCTATATCTTTGACTAATCTGGATATGATAATGAAAGGATTCAATTATGTATTGAGATTAACCATAAACAAGCTTGTCACCATAGACGACTCCTGCCAGAATTTGGATAGCTATAATGGATTGCTAGAGTCTGCTTATAGCTTAAAGTCTATAAGTGATTAATTTGGAGAAATTAATTAAAATTTATTAGATTAATTTTATATGCCTTCAAGGTATTTTGGACTTTTATTAATATTTCGAGGGCCTACCGGATCACATGCATAACGAAAAATAAGTTATGACTGCAATTTAGATATATTAGATATTCAGGGATCAAATTGTAATTTATGAAAAGTGTGGAGACCAAACTGCTATTTACTAAAATTACACAGGCCAAATTGCAATTTGTAGAAATTGTAAGGACTGAAAAATAGTTTTCCAAAGAAGCAAAACAACGTCATTTGGCCAACGACCCATTTCTTGCGCAACGCTGCATTTTGAATGTAGAGAGGATAAGAGGCAAAGAGAAAAATATACCTGAGCTCTACTAGGGTTTGAATCCTTTGGTCCGATTTCATCTTGTGAAGCTAAAATTTCAGTTCCATTCTCTAGCTAGCACTTGGAAGTGGAACAGTGCTTCAAGAGTTGAGGCCAATTGCAGCCAGTTTTTCAGCATGAGCAAATTGGAGGATTGGGATGCTTGGATCGAGATCAGTGACAAGAATTTTTGGCTTCTTCCGCTGCGATTGAACTCAGCCAAAGTTTAGTAGAGCTTCCAATTCTAGATTTATGCTATTGTAACTCCAAAACCAACGAGATCCAGGCTTGTTTGCTCGGTTCGTGTTTCTGAAAAATTTTCAATTTATTAATCTCAGGACCAAACAAACTCAGCATTAACCTCCCAATCACTTATGATGATTGAAGGAATGCTCCTAAGGCTTGAAAGAATGAAATATTCAATAAAGATATCAAGGTAGTAAAGAAAATTGTACATTTTATTTGTATTTGACATCATACTCATTATATAAACTAACGAAAGTTGTTTTCTTTATTCGTTGAAGTCGAGGTTTCATTTTGATGTAGCAGATTTTGTTGCAAAGAGTTAGATACTTAAGAACTTGGATAGAAAATGGAAGGACTTAAAGGGGAGGATATGACATGAGTTCAATGATTCCTCTTTAACTTTAAAGGAAATATATGAAAAGGTCCCAGATGGGATTCTTGGGGATCAATTGAAGACATTTGTTAATAAGAACAATGAGGAGAAGTATAAGATAATGTCTAATGTAAGTATACTATTTAATCAAATGTAAATATCAATAATAATGATTCCTTCTTATTTTAGGATATGTGTAGGAAAAATGCATCAAATCGGTAGAAGTAACTAGTTTGACACACAGCTAACTCTAAAAGTTTTGCTAAAAAAAGGGCAGAATTGGTTTTCTTCTACACCTAATTATTTAAGTACTAATACATTATCTAAGTTAAGATACACTATCTAAATTGATATATATTCTTATGCAAGCTGACAAGTTAAGTCATCCAATGGGAAGAATAGAACTATGGTTTCATGTTTATAAGAAATCGGACTGCACTTATGTCAATGAAGTAGCAAAAGATAATGGGGTTAGTTTTTGCTTCATGTTTTATGTTATAGGAATTACACATTCACAAAGGTGTTAATGCAGTGGATATGCTGCTTTTATAGGAGCAAATTGAGGAGACCTTATCCTAAAACCTTTCTTTGTAATCTCAGACCATGTCACAGGATGATACCATTGCAAATATATTTAGGAAAGAGCACTCCGGTTGAGTTTGAGGTTTAAGCTTTGGACCTTCCCCTTTAAATGTGTTTGGAAAAGCTTCTTGGCATTATAGTGGCATGACATTTGATATTAATAGTTCTAGTATGCCACAGATGCAAGCAAGAGCCTAGAGTTTGGAGTCAGAGTTGACTTTTGAGTGTAAAAGGTGACTGGCTATGGAAGGAGCATTGGCATCAGTGTTTTAAAGAATGTTTGGGATAGTACCTAAAGAAATTGCTAATTTGATAGCCCACCCTTCATTGATAAATTTCTATTCTTTTTTCTACTTATTGATGATGGATTGACTATGTTTGTTAATTGTTGATGATGGATTAACTGTGTTTGTTACTGTTATATTTGCTACATATAAATCATAAGTTAGAGTTAGCTTCTAGAAGTTGGACAATACCTATTGTGTTTGCTGCATTTGTTGTTGCTGTGAATGATTTTTTACATATTTTTTCTACCAATGTGCTAAATGAGCTTTGAGCAAGTATGCAAATTACTAGCTAGGTATTAATTTTATACTCTGTGTGCTGAATGATTTTTTGCAAATATGCTAAATGATTTTCTACAAATATGTAAATTGTTAGTTGAATGAGCTTTGTAGCAAATATGCAAATATCAAGTTAACATTTTTATAAAAGCTTTATAGAACATGCATAATAAATTTTATGTGTTTTTAGTTAATCTTAGGATTAGTATAATAACTTACTTTAATTTTATTTAATAATCACTAGATGTAGGAAGTGGATATGTCATGGATGCAAGGCACTTTTCCTACGTTAGTCATGACGTACCACCTTGATTTCTACCTTTCAATTATTGTTAAATTATGTTTAGAATTATTGAATTCTAATGTTTGACTAACACATGTTTAAATACTTATTATTAATATGAAATTTGTATTCTGTTTTATTTATTTAAAATATATGGATTTATTATAAATTATTCTTGTAATAAATTAATAAATATAGGAAAATTTAAGGCAGGAAAAAAATTTGAAAATAAATTTTAGCAATGGTTTTTTTTTTTAAAGAATGTTCAGAAAACCACCGTTAAATGCGGTGAAAATCACCGCAAAAAAAATTAAAATTTCCAGAAAATTGTTGTTAAATGCAGCAAAAATCGCCATAAAAAGTAATGTTTTTTTTAAAAATTCTACATAATCGTTGCTAAATGTAAAGGAAACCATCACAAAATGTAATTTTTTAAAAAAAAATTCTACAAAATCGCCACTAAATACAGTGAAAACTATTGCAAAAAATCAAATTTTTCTTAAAAAAAAAATGAAAAGCCATTGTTAACTGCATCAAAAAATGCTAGGAATAAACATATATTTTTTAAAAAAATTTAAACCATAATTACCACTAAATACATTAGAAAATCGCTATTAAAATATATGTTTTTTCATTTTAACAAAAACCATCCCTAATTATCGATAAAGCATTATTATGTTTACTTTTTTGGTGATTTTCAAAAATCACTGCTAAATGTAGCAAAAACCATCACTAAATAGTTCCCAACTCATGTATCTGTAATGGTTCCAGAAACCACTGCAAAGTGTATTAGTGGCAATTGCTAAATGAACAAAAAAAATTGTTGCTAAAAGCAATTTTTTTGGTAGTGGTAGCACTCTCTTTAATGCGTGAAAAATATGTTAACATCACATTATTGTTGGGAAAAATTAGATAAATTAAAATAGTCAATTCATCTGATATGTTGAATCATGATACAATGTATTAGATTTGTACATATAAATTTAATTAATAATAATAAAATCATACCCAATGTTATGTGAAAATCCATTATAGCAAAATATTTCTTTAGCAGGTTCACTCGTTAGAATCCTAGTAGAGAGAAGAGAGAGAAAACTATAACTAAAGTATCAATGAGATAACTAAAACTCCACTAGGGTATAAGTAAAGACCTATCTTGCTGTAATCCTACTAGGCTAACTAATCCATCATCATTGGCCTAGTGACAAGGCTCATATAACTAAAATCCATCAATGGTCTAAGTGTCATTACAAATCTAATAACTTGATCACATAATTAATTAACCTATAATAATTAAATATTGTGACATTCATTTAATTTAATAACATATGATTTAATTAAACTATAACAGTCCACACAGGTATATTTCGACAATCTCCCACTTTGACAACATAATTTTATAAATGAGTGGATTACAATATGTTATCATAACAATGAATGTCAACAATAACAACAACAACAATGACACCATTACAACCATAAGTCAAGTAGAAGTATCCAATAATACAGATCATTATATTCGATAGGAATGTTAATGTCATATATCTCTTGAATACTTATATTCCAATGATCAAAACATAATGTGAAATATGTGAGAAATCGGACATATACATCAAAATGTGATCATATGTACATCTTTACAAAATGATCCACACATTCGCTCAAGATGCCCAAAATGATAATAAATCTCAATATAATAATGAAATAAGGTTTAAATGTCTCCATTGATATCCCATAGAACAAATGTGCACATTCAGTAATAACATAAAATATATAGCAATATCATTAATACTGTATAAATCTCAAGATATTAATAAATTTAATTTTCTTAGTAAAATACAAAAGGAAAAGAATCCTATTAGCCCAAAATATAATAAAACTCAGGTAATCCCATATTTTTAACATGATCATGATGCATTTGCATGGCTAAGCCTTCGATCGATGGATTTGCAAGTATACAATTCGTGAAAACATGTTTAATGGAAGTTTGATACTTGTGTATCTTCTCTCTCACAAATTCATACTTTACATCCAAATGGTTTGTACATGCATTACTTTTATTGTTATGAGAGAAGCATACAATAAAGTATTGTCGCAATATATGGTTAAGGGCCTTGAAATACTCTCAACAATGTTAAAACCATATATGAATTTCCTTAACCATACAACTTCATAAGTTGCTCCATAATACAAGACATAATCTGCTTCCATAGTAAAGATTACTGTAAATGATTGCTTAACACTTGTTCATGATACAGCTCCTTCTACCTTTATAAAAACTTGATTTCTTATCATCTAGTGAACCAGCAAAACTAGAGCTTGAGTAACCTATGAAAATAAGATCATTAAATCTCTTATAGGTTAACATGTAATTCTTTGTACATTATAGGTACTTTACAACTTTTTTTACAATAATCCAATGTCTATGACTAGGATTATTCAGGTATCTCCCTAGTACACTAACCGTAAATGTTGTATGGGGACATGTACATACCTGAGCATATATTAGGCTACTTACATCTAAAATATATGAGACCATCTTCATTTTGGAATTCTTATTATTATGTTAAGGATACTAGGCTTTGGAAAGAAACTCACCCTTTAGAATGAGTGTAGAACAATGAGAGCATGAATTTGTATTAAATCATCTGAGCACTTTCTCAATATATGATCTCTGAGACCAACTAAGAAAACCCTGGGATTTATCATGGTGAATCTATATGCCCAATAGAAAAGAGGCATCACCAAAATCCTTTATCTTAAAATGTTATGACAACATTTGCTTTGTCCTATTTAACAAGTCCATGTCATTACTCGCAAGGAGAATATCATCAGCATACAACACGAGGATCATATAGCTGTCCGCACTTATCAAGTAGTATATACATTGATTCACTATATTCTCCTTGAAACCAAGAGAAGTCACTATCTTATCAAATTTGAGATACCATTATCTAGACACTTGTTTAAGCTATACATGGACTTCTTCAACTTACGCACTAAGTTCTCTTTGCCCTTCTCTTGAAAATCATTTGGTTGTTTCATGTAAATGATTTCTCAAAGATCACCATTCAGGAAGGTTGTTTTAACATCCATCTAGTGGAGCTCTAGATCAAAATGAGCCACCAATGTCATAATAACTCGAAACAAGTCTTTTGTCGAAATTGGTGAAAAAGTTCATTTATAGTCTATACCTTCCCTTTGAGTATAGCCTTTTACTCCTAATTTGGCTTTATGCCTTTCAACTTCACCTTAAGCATTCCTCTTGATCTTAAAAACTCATTTGCATCCAACCAATTTTTAACCAGCAAGCAATTCCACTAGATCTCATACATTGTTCTTGTACATTGAAATCAATTCATCTTCCATAGCATTCATCCACTCTGAAGAATTCATACCAAAAATTGCTTTTGAAAAGTTTTTGGGATCTAAATCATCATTCACTTCAAACTCATGTTCTTGCAAATAAATAATGTAATAACATGAAATTGCTTGTCGACGTACTCTTTGAGATCTCTTTAAATGAATTTCTTTGGTTACAATGTCTAGTTCTATATCATCTATCATTGGTTGCCTTTGATCATTTTGTAGAACTGTCTGAAATGTTCCAATTGATGGAATTACTAGTAGGACAATGTTCTATTCCACAGTTACTTGTGGGATGACATTTTGTTGTTATCTAAAAGAAGTAACACAAGGTACGTCACTACCACTCTTTAACTCATCCTCAAAATAAATGACATAATCTAACATAATGACCCTTCTAGAATGAGTTGGACAGTAAAACCTCCTATCTCTAGGCCTGTTACAGTAGCCAATGAAGTATCCACTTCTGGTCTTTGAATCAAGTTTCTTAGTGAATGGGTTGTATGGTTTTAGCTTAGTTTTATAACCCCAAATATAGAAATGCCTCAAACTAGGCTTTCTCCCATACATCAACTCATATGGAGTTTTAGGCATAAATTTGTTGTAATCTTGATTCAAGACATAGGCAATAATCTTCAAAGGATCTCCTCATAAAAATTTTGGCAAGGAAGAATGGGCTAACATACACCTTACCATAACCATGAGTGTTCAATTTTTTGGTTCAGTAATACCATTCTACTTTGGAGTACAAGGCATGGTGTAACTAGTTTTTATTCCATACTCATATAGATATTTAGCAAAAAGACAAAGGTTTCTACCTATCTCATCATATCTACCATAATATTCACCATCTCTGTTTGAATTAACACACTTAATCTGCTTACCCATCTCGAGTTCAAGTATAGCCTTGAATTTCTTAAAGCATTTAATGACTCAAAACTCTTTATGGGAAGTTTTACATATCTAAATCTTGAATGGTCATTAATGAAGTGATGAAATATTTGTATCCATCCATAGCACTAAGTAAAATGGGTCTATTAATATCAATGTGGATCAATTCCAGAACTTCTTATTTTCTAGTTTTTTTCCCTTTTCTAGTTTAAGCAGGTAGTTTTCCATTATTGTAACTAATATTGGTGTTGAAATTTGAGAAATCTAGATCTTGCAAAATTCATTCCTTTATCAATCTCTTCATCCTCTCTCAAGATATATGGCTCAAACACTTATGCCAAAACATTAAGAATTTCTCATTTATTCTACCCTTTTTTCTCTTTAAAAATTGTATTTATGGAATTTACAAAATTGGCCAAATCAAGTTTATATAAACCATTGCATAAAGAATTGGTACCAACAGTAATAGAATCATAAAGTAAACTAAAATTCCTATTTCTAAAATGACAAGAATATCATTTTTGGTCTAATGCAACAACCAATATTAAGTTCCTTTTTATGGAAAGTACATAAATATTATTTTTTAGTTCTAAAACTTGACCAGCAGATAAAAATAAAGAAACAACTTATATGTGCTCCATCTACACTGTATCTTCATTCCCTAATCTAACCACTAGTTCTCCATCACTTGGTTTCCTTAGATTTCTTAATGCCTGTAAAATTGATGGAACATCGATGGTATTGGATTCAAAATATACTAGAGATAGAGGATTACCTTTCTTTTTCTTATTGAGCCACTTCTTAAATTTGAAATAGTAAACTCTTTTGTGCCTCTACTTCTTGCAATACTTATAGGATCCTTTAAACAAGGACTTCTTGGATTTGTAACATTACTCCTACATCTCATTCTTCTTCCTTTCATAATTAGACTTTGTCTTGATGTCTTTTTTGAAGAGGTTTATTTCCTTGTCCATAACCTAAACCATAAGAAAAATGGTTGATAACTTGAATCTACCCTTTCTTCATATCTTCCTTAGCTTGACTAACAATGGATATCATCTCATTAATAGTCCATTCACCCTTTTGGGTACTGTAAAAGGTCTTCAAAATATTAAACTGGGTTAGGAGAGATTCTAAAGCATGCCAAATCAAAAAGCTGTCTCCCAAGCTAACATTCATCCCTTTTAGCTAATTGTGATAATGCACAACCTTCATAATGTGCTCTCAAACTCTGTTGACTCCATCATAAGTAGTCTTCTTAAGCAAAGAGAGGTATTGACCCTTTTTGATCTTGTCAAACTTGACATATTTTTTAGCAATAGAGTCCATGAAAGTCTTAGCACTCTTTGAGTTCACAACACTTTATCCAATAGCCTTATCCATAGTGTATTTCATCACCATCAGGCGAACCCAATTTGAATGTATTCATCTTTCATGTTGAGCCCTTTAAGTAGTAATAAACTAATCATTAATCACAGGCTTTTCCTCTTTTAAAGCCAGATCCAAGTTGGTGATCATCAAAAACAATTTTAGAAATTTAACTCAATCCTTAAAGTTGATCTCATTCAAAGTTTTCATAGAGGTCAATTGTATAGACAATGAGGCTGAGGAAAAATGATTTATAAAATTAATCATAAATACCAATAATGCATGTACAATGTTAATCATGCTATATTTTTCCTTTCGGAATACTAACTATGTAATTATAAATAGTATTATATCATAAAACCTAATATGGATAAGGCATTTAAGGCTCTATAATATAATACAAGAATTAAATATTATATTCCTAAAACCTAACTTTGATAAGGTATTTACAATTCTAAGAAAATAATATATAACTCTAATACTTACATTATCACTAACAAACCATGTTAACAATATTACACCAATAAGGTATACATATTATTAACATAGTACTATCCTAGATATAATCAAAATTTTATGCAACTAATCCTACAATAGGTGAGTACACAATTGTACAAAATTTCATGACATAATATAAGTGAAAATTTGATTCTTACATAATTTTATAAATTATACACAATAATTTAGAAAATATTCAAATGTGCAAATGACATCAAATAAATCCACAAAATTACACATAGTAGTATAATATGTAAAAATCATACAATAAATTTTCATGCAAAAATAATATGAGTAATATGATTTCTACATAACCTTAATTATATGCATACTAACATACAAAATTTAAATAATAACAAGATTGTAGCAAAAAATTTTGGAAAATTTTCAAAAAAGTAGGATAATATGAAAAAATCACATAGCGAAATTTTCAGATCAAAATAATATCAAATTAGCAATGAAATAAATTAGGTAAAAAATAATTAAAATAATTTTACATAAAAATATGCATTAAAATCACTTTGCAAAGTGGAGGCTAACAATGTGATCGAAATCGCCTTTTGCCATCGTCTTAATGGTGCATGGTGCCCACATGCTAAGTATGCATGTGAGCAAGGCACTAGCATGCACTAGCTCTTCTTACTCACTCGTTTTCTTCTGCACCAGGTTTTCAGACTGTTTTCTTATCGAATTTCGACCCGATTCAATTACTCCATATCCTGTCTCGTTTTTGCAAAATTCTTGTATGGGTTCTTTACCCACATCATTCTCTATCCAAATCTTTTTTCAATTTTAGAAAATTGGCACTTATTTGTGTAATTGGAAAAACTAAAACTAATTTTAGTTTTCGAGAAATTTTCTTTCAAGAATTTGAAAATTGATGCTATAACACTTCAAATTTTTCAAAATTGATTGAGGGCTTTTGTTTATCTTATTATTCTATCGATTAAAATTCAATCAATTTGAATACATACCTTATAATTGAATCAAATTTAAAAAAAAAAAACCATTGCTTGAATGGATATGCTAAATTTTGAAATTAATAAGCTTTTCAACAGTATTTATTCAAATTGTTTTGTGCCTTTTACATATTATAGACTATTGAGATGCAATCACAAATTAATTTGAAAATATTTTCTTTTAATATGACAAATTTATGAATTAAATTTTTAAAACAAAATTCAAGTTATATCAATTTATGATTTCACCTCAAGAAGGTTTATAAAAAAGTTTGTAACCAATTTTGTAATACATTAAGCCAAAAACATAAATAAATCACATGTTCTCATATCTATAATAATTTTAAATTAAAAATTATGGATTATATCAAATCTAAAAAAAATGCACAAATTTGAGTCTTGTGACATGAAAAGAAAACTTTGGCTTTGATACCAATTACTAGAAAAAAATTAAATAAATTAAAATAATCAATTCATATGATCTATTGAATCATATTACAGTACATCATATTTATATATATAAATTTAATTATTAATAATAAAATCATACATGACATTAAGTGAGAATCTATTATAGCAAAATATTCCTTTAGGAGATTCACTTCTTATAACTCTAATAGAGAGAAGGGAGAAAAAATATAACTAAAATCTCAATAGGACAATTATTGTTTTTGTTAGTGTATAAGTAAGATCTATTTTGTTATAACTGTTCTGAGTTAATTAACTTATCATCATTAACCCAATGACAAGATTTACACCATCAAAATCCATAAATGATTTAGACGTCATTACAGGTCTAATAATTTGATTAAATAATTAATTTACATATAATAATTAGTTATTGCAATATTTATTTAATATAATAATATATAATTTACTACACAGGAAAAATCTAATAATTACTTTATTCTAGACTATGACGCAGTGAAACTATGAGATTTTTTATTGCAATAGTGTATCTTTTGTTATATGTATTAAGCTAAAGTAGGAATACATCACTACAATGAGGAGGGTGATAATTTATTAATGGACAATAAAAAATATTATATTTATTTTTTTATTGATTTAGTACACACAATTTAAATATACTTAGTGTAGCCAAATTTCTTTCAAAAAACTATAGTTTCAATGTTGACGAAAAATTATAATAGCAAAAATACAATTTTAGTCCCCTAATTTCTATATATATATTGTTAAATTTGCAATCACAATATAAATCATATTTGATATAATCCCTACCATGGTATATAATTATACAATCTATCAAAATTAAAACAAAAGGGTTTCCAGATCTTACCTAGAAATGAAGCAGAAGCCATTGAATCACAAA
>JANHAO010017697.1:0-13957 GCA_026873985.1 Saraca asoca
CCGTACTCGCCGGTTCTGTGTTACAACTACGCCGTGCGCTTGCGGTTATTTTTAAAACGTGCAGTACTTTGCAGCTACATCAACCTCCTTCTTCCTTCCTCAGCTGGTATGGCTGATTCCTCTATCCATTTGCTGGCAAAGCTTTCATCGGTGGTGAGCCGGCCACTGATACTTCAAACTCCGTGTAAGTTTGGCCAGCAACTCCTATAGGCTCATTGGTGACATCCCAGCTCTAGCCGTGCTAGCTACTGATATTTTGGAAGCTAATAAATTCAATTAGTCGAGTTGAGCATATCAACAGCAAGTTTTGGAACTTTAGCTGATCCAGCTCTTTAGGAAATTTCTTGGTGAGTGAACATTCATCCTCACTTAATAATCTCATGTGTAAACATAAAAATAGATTCATTGTATAGAATGTTATAAATTCATTTTAAATAATGGATCTTATTTCTTATATGTTGAACTAGTTTCGACAGTATACTTTTTATGTTACATGTATATATGAAATGGTTTGCTGTGTTAAAATAAATAAATAAATAAATAATATGCATTTCCATCCTACTTTGTATTATTGAAACTGATGATATTACTTTCCATATGTCGAATGAATATAGAAATGCATTGACAAGTTTATGTATGTTTTTTATAAATGTTGCTTTCCCAGATAAAGATTTTTATGCTACGTGTTAATTTTTTGAATCTTGATTGAAATACTGGATCCATTGAAAATTTGAGTGGTAACCCTCAAGTGCACTTGTGAGTATATACAGACCCGGGAGGGAGGAATAAGGGTGGAGAGATGTAAGGAGATATACATTCATGAGCATCCAGCAAATGTGTTGAATGACTTATGACGGGTATTATGAGTTGGTTACCATTTTGAATTTATTCTTTGGAAATCCAGTTGTATGTTTTATTGTATTGAGTTTTAATGAAAGTCTAAAATGTTATTGACTTTCTCTCCTGTTTATTATTATGTTGTTGAATACCATACTTTCAATTACTTGATTATCTTGCTAAATTATGGTTTTCGAATGTATAATAAGATTATGGTTGTAGAATGGGTAAGCACATTTTCATGGCTATATTCATATATAAATATATATATATACACTTTCAAACATGATTTTAAATAGGATTTTTGGGTGATCATGGGATTGTTTACTCACTAAGTTCCTATGAAACTCACATATCTCTTTCTATGTTTTTCAGAGCCTAAGGACACACCTATGATCCTTTCACCTCATTCTGGCTCTGGTACTGTTCATTGATTGGGTGGGCCCTTCTTGCACGATTTAAGGTATAACTGTGGTGTAAAGTTCGGCAGTTGGTAGGATTGTATATGTATGTAATATGTATGATTGCTAGATACTCAGTAGAATGTAAATTGTATAGTTTAGGTCATTGTATATTATTATGTTATTATATAGGTCGTGGTGGGCGTGTAACCCTTATGTTGTTGTATAGGCCTTATGGCCAGGTGTTCGAAGAACAAAGAAGACTCTGTCAAATTTTTGTTAGAATTTAATATGTAAATATTTCATTGTGGATTGACGAAATAGTGAGTCCTTGGTTTGTTAGTTGCATCGTAAGACTTGTAGAGAATTTTCTGATGGTGACCTTCTACGCCAGTCATGTTCCTTGTATTGGGGCGTGACATTCAAATTATAAATACATAAAATAAATTATTAAAACTTACATCATACACTAATAACAAACACTAGAAAATAACAAAGATATCTTTATAATAATGTGTAATTAACACAAAAGGTACAAATCAAATAGCCTAAAGAATAATTTATCCAATAAAACAATAACTTCTAGAATGAAATATAATACTTAGAATAAAAAGATTCATCAAAAGAGCATTCACTCAAATGTCAAAATGAAAAAAAAAAAATAGAATAAAGACATAAGAAAAATATAATACATATACAATTTAAACTTGAGATGCAAAATCGAAAAAATGATGCAATAGTATAAATCTTGTGCCTGTTTATGCTCTTGTAATCTTATTCTTTCATTATCTGAGAAAAGAAATTTGGAGGAAGAAAAGAGTTGCAGAGATAGGGGAACAAAGAAAGATAAAGCTCAAACCAAAAACATCTATCCACTTAAGACAAAAAAAATGGAATAGAGGAATTATGGCACAAATTAATTAAATTATACTACAATTTCCCATAATTTTATGATTTTCTAAACAAGTACCTATACTTCAGAAGTTTCTAATTGAGTACCTATAATTTATTTTACATTCTAATTAGGTACCTCCCATTAGCTATGTCATCATTTTTTTTATGAAATGTTAATAATAAATATTCAATTAGAAATTATAAGTATTCAATTAGAAACTTTTAAAAGTATAAATACCTATTTAGAAAAATTATAACTAAATTATAAAGTTATAATGATTTATGATATAATTTTATCTATTAATATTTATATAATTTTATATTATAAGAAGGATCTTACAACCCTATGAATTATAATTTTAGATCCTCCTCCTATTTAGATTAGGATCTACAATTTTCACAACCTTAACTGCAATTAATAGTTATAGTGTGTATATCATCATTTATAAATATATTAATTAATATGTAATAGTAGAAAATAGAAATTAATCCAAGCACGATTTCAAAGAAGGGTATTTAATTATAATTTTTGTTAAATAAGGGAGATTGCATAAGCACCAACAAGCTTGGAATTTGTGATGATTGCCTGACTTGAAGGAAAGGGAACTAACATTGGCGACATCCTGGTCACACCTTCCTTCAATTGTCTCTGATTGGAATGATTCTGCTCTGCCACTTCCATTTATTTTTAATATTCCAATCGTGTCCAAAGAAATTCTCATAATTTCCATAGAATGAAGAGGCGTACAGAGATTGGTTAGAAATTAGGACAGAATCAAAGGTGAGAATATCAGAAACGTTTCAACAAAGTGGTGGCAAGCTGAGCTGTATTATGGGAACCTCACCGTATACGAACGAAGGTTTTGTGGGGTCCATGCCAAATGCGGCGAGGCGCACGCAGCATATCGGTCAAACAAAACAGAGAAAGAAAGAAAAGCCCACCACACACATTCGCACTCCCAATTTGAATTTGTGCTCCTAAATTCCATTCAATCTCAAATGGATTTTGCTTTCGTTCCATTGGATCATATATCCCCCAATGGATTCCCAAATGTTTTAATGCTGCTTGTGACTAATGAGGTGGCTCCCACTCATTTCCCATTCTCTACGACCAACATGTTTTTAATCTCTATTGTATTTGTGTTCTGATTATTGTGGTCAGGAAAAAAAAAATATAAAATAATATCATCAATGCAGTGCAAAGAGCTATAATTAATTGTGCTTACAGCAGCAAAAACACAAGTAATATTATATACAAATTAATGATTTTAAAATATGATGAATAGTATCTATAATTGTAAATTTTGATAGCGTTGCAAATATTATAAATATAAAAAAAATACAAATAATTGTGATTCTTTTCTTACAAAATTAGAAAAGATTGCAACTGGAAACCCAAGATCATGCTAACTACTATAAGCCAAGTAAAGCAAGATCATCGCTCAGCTTGCTTGGATTCGAAACATATAATCTCAGACTCTACAAGTGAAGGAAAAAAAAAAAGGTAAATAAATAAAAAAATAAATACAAGATATGGGGGAACGAATCAGTGCTCTACTTAGAATGCGAGTGGGATTGGTGTATTTGGAAAGTTGAAGAAATCAATCACAGCAAATGGGTGGCGTAGTGAGAAGTGGACAACACAGCAAGTTCAGAAGAAAACAACCAAAGTCGACGGTGACAGAGAGAGACACGGAAAGCCGTACAATCTTGGCTTTGGCATTAGAAGAGGGTAGGGAGCAGCAAACCATACTAACAGAAGCAGCTTTATGAGTAATAGCAAGAAGTCGGACCTTTTGATTGATTATAATATAAACTTGACCACTCGTTTCTCTCTCCTTCTCCCCCTCTCTGTTCGCTGCCTCTTTGCAACCTCCGAAAGTCACCAAACCACATTTTAATATATAATTATGAGAATTTTATTATTACTGCATATTATATTTTATAAGTTAAAAAATTAATTTTTTTAATTCTGATATTCATTTTTATGTTGTGTCAAAAATATCTTAAATTGTGAGTATATAATGAATAATAATATTTAAAAAAAAAAAAGAAATTCTACCTCTCCCTTTCCGGGCTCTTTTCTCTCTGTGTACGTTCACTGCTATTTACTGTTAGCCAACAAGTTGGATTTGCAGCTTCGAGTTGTAGCTAGCATTCTAATCTATGTTGTCTCCGATCGCACCCATATTGACTATGAAGTGTAGTCACCATATCATTAATGCTAATGCATGCAGACGACCAAATAATTATCTTTCCAAGTTCAATACAACTAAGCTAGGATTCCTCGCCGTGTTCTGGAATACGCACTGAACCTTTCTGCTTACACATGACTTCCGTCTCCAAGTCCAAGCTATAACTTAATTAGTGATTACTGATTAAAATTTCAAGAATAGACACTCAAATTTTAAATATAATTAACTTCAATGAATGATTCAGAATCTCTGATATGTTACTTATTTCACTTGAATGTACAGAAACTAAATTAAAGCAGTCTATAAGGTGGCAAGAAGATGAAAATGAAGAAAAATGGAATTTTAAATTATCTAACATTACTAACTAGCTTCTGAATCATTCCTTTAGAATAAAAAGCCAAATTCGAAAACTATTCATGTGAATTATTAAGATTATCTGTGTAGCTGGAAACCTGGATGCCATTCTTGTTCTGGAAAACATTTTTATCCACTTTCTTAAATATTCAGTCAAGGTCAAAAATTATACACTAAGAAGATTTTATTATTTTATTGATGTCACACGGTATAAGTCTCATAACATCTTTAGTAGGCAAAAATGAAAATTAAAAGCAGAAGAAATAATCACCAACGAACCCCCCATCTTTCTCTCTCATATATAAGCACTCACAGAAAGAGAAATCCTGTGCCGATGTCTTACAAAACTCGCCGGATTTTAATTCCGGCAAAACTCTCCTCCCAGATTGAAGTCATTTAGCAAAAACAAAAAGAGACTACGCTCGCGGGACTCGTGTGACAGTTTGATTCACAAAAACATGAATCTAAGCCATATAGGGAACCCTCATATGAAAAGGTTGAGAAGTTTCCGGTTTCCGCCTTTTGCGTACTGATCTCCGATCACGCTTTCCAGACACGCCGTCGTCGTAATGGATTCCTCCGAGTTCATCGACGGCGTACCGGGTCTTCGGATTGCGGGTCTGCAACTGTAGCTGGATACTTTCTGCGTAAAACTTGGCGTCAAGCGCAGATCGAGATCGGTCATTTCGACCTTGGGAAAATCATCTGATCGCTTGCGTTTGTCTGAAGACAACTTGTTAGATCGCGAATTCGTGAACCGCAGATTCGGGTTCGGATCTCGGGCCGCCCACGTGTCCGCGCAGTTAACCTCCGCTTCAGATGCTTCGTCGGTGGCTAGAGTTGGAGCATCCAGGCCGAGAAGCTCCGGCATGGGTCTCAACGTGCCACCTCGGAGCACCGTCTCCACCGCCGCCTGACACACGTGCCAGTTTCCGGTCCATAAAAGGCCTACCGCTCCGTTCACTGGATTCACCGTTCGTCCACATGCTTCAAACAAGAGAGACTGAAACAGAGCTGCATAGAGTATACAAAAGAGAACTAAGAAAAAATATCCATAAAAGAAGATCTATTACTCCACCATTGAAGACAGTGAAAGTGAAGATAATAAATTACCAGGTCTTTGGTTTTCAGGGACGTTGGAAATGAAAGACATGAGGCCAGCACGGCCAAAGAACTTGGCTACGAAGACAGTGGCATGGCCTTGAGCTTCGGGGGTTTCGATCCACTGCAAACAAGGTCGTAAAATACAGGACTCGCTGCAACCCTTTCGAAGAACTCGGCAACCGTTGCAACTCATGCCTCTTCAGGAATACGCTTTCCAGAACCTAACTCAAAAAAACCCACAAACAGAGTGACAGTGTTTTGATAAATTGCTCTCACATGAACCCTAGGACACAAACAAGAAGAGCAGGAAGAAGAAGAAGAAGAAGAATCTCGCAAGCTTTTTCTTTGCCAAGAAGGAAATGAAAATTTGGGAAGCAGAGAGAGAGAGAGAGAGAATGAAAACTGAGCTGCAATTGGGGTATATATAAATGGCAGGAGCATGAAGAGGGTAGGGATGGGGAAGGTAGAGTTGAGAATTAACTAGGGTTAGGTTAGATTCATACTGGGTGTGTTTGTGTGTGTGTGTGTGTGTGTGTGTCTGAGGGCAGTGGACCTTTCTGTTCGTGTGGAAGGGTGAGATTCCAAGGTATTGGGCATGAGCGGCTCCGTGTTTCCGCGGATGGATGTTCCTCCACCGTTGGATTCTTTTATCTGTTTGATGGGTGCCTTTCCTTTTCATGTATTGTGCATTTTTCTTTTTCTTTTGTTGTGTCCATTACTTTGTTCTCATTTTTTTAAAAAACAAATTAGTTAATTCTACATATTATGTTTTAATGACTAAATGAAATTGACTTCTTATATTGAAAAATAAATAAAACCAATTCATTTAGACAATAACAATATTTAGAAACAAAATTATTTTATATGAACATTCGTCTCAAATCATAGAAAAAGAAAAACACAATTAATATATACATATGATCTCATAAATTTTATAAAAAAATTTGCAACACTTATTTAAATCTATCTCGTATGCATCTCTCTATTCTCTGTTTAAATATAAAGTATTAGATTGCATAATATCTATTCTTGTGAGTAAACAAATAGTGCCTACATGCGTCAATGTACTACTACATTTTCAATGGTTTGTCTGGAAAGAAAATTATATGCATTGGAATTTACTAATAGGGGCTTGTAAATTGTTGATATTGCCATAACCATGTCATGGCGTGCACATGTTGGGGTTAAAATATAATATTAGGCACTAATTGCAAGGCTGTAAGGGCCGAGGTGGTGGGCATTAAAAAAAAAAGGTGTGTATATATATATAATTAACAATGGAAGAGGGCCTAAAAAGATAGGCAGTATTTTATTTAATTTAAGGCATTAATGATTGAGGACTTGGCGTGAGATCAGGAAACACCACTATTGTTTACAACCAGTTGGGACATCGGAATTACCCAAAAGTCGGATAATTTTAGTTTGCATTCTTCTGTTCATACACTCGCACACAGATTTTGTTCCATTTTTTCCTTTTATTTGGCGAAAGTGTTTTTTGTTCTATTGTGGTAAATGATAATAAAATTATAGTATTATTGTTTTCTTATTTCGATGAATAAAAATAAAAACTTTCTATATTATAACATCCAAATGGATCATAGCACAA
Source organism: Saraca asoca (assembly GCA_026873985.1). Taxonomy (NCBI): domain Eukaryota; kingdom Viridiplantae; phylum Streptophyta; class Magnoliopsida; order Fabales; family Fabaceae; genus Saraca; species Saraca asoca. The sequence goes on from JANHAO010017697.1 coordinate 7,392, forward strand.
AGTCGATTTATCTGTGAAAACATAAAAGATAATAATATTGATTTCCTAATAATCTGATAGAACTTTATTTTTTTTTTCTTTTGGCAATGCTTTCAACATAAATTAGAATATTTTTTTAATTATTGAATTCTTGAGATGTGTTTTCATGGACAACATCTATTCTTATAATTGTTAAGGAAAATATTCTCCCCCAAACAAATCATTAAAATAATTAGAATAACATAATAAAATATAAAAAACTAACATCAAAAAATTTCGAACTTAATAAAAAAAATTGCATATGAAAAGAAATTTATTGTATCAAGATTAAAATTATGTACGTGAAAGTTTTTAATCATGACCTCACAATTTTCTACTAACTATCCTTACACCTTTCCTAAATCTCTACGAGGATTCCCATGCAACTTCATAGGTGTTAAGAAAATAAGAACATTATTTTTCTCGTATCTCAAATCCTTACCTAATATAAATATTTACAATTCAAAATATTTGTTTGGCAAGTACTCATAATCATACTCTAATTCAAAAATATAACTTAAATATGAGCATAACTTACAATAAAAAAACTAAAATTGATTAAGAACAATTAGAATTGAGGTCAATTTTAGTAATCTCATATTGACACAAATTCCACCATCTTCTTCAATATTTATGCTTTGCCTAATGTTGAGTAAGGCCATTCATGAGGCGCTAATCATAAAAGTCCACTATTATAACAATTTCTTCAAAAAAAAAAAAAGCAACAATTGTCTTCCTATCAAGTAGTTGCACCTTAATCAAGCTTCATCAAAGTCTATCAATGATCTCCTCATATATAGGTATTTTCATCATCTCCAGAAACACCATACCTTGCAAACACTTACATAAATCATATATCCACAATATAGAATCTTCTCATTTATGGGCATTTCCATCATCTATATGTAATACCTAAAAAAAAAAAAGTGATTAAGGGACCAAAGTGAAGAATCTTTAAGTTTCGTTGGGACTGAATTGTAATTTTAGAAAGACCTATTTGAAGTCGATGGAAAGTTTTGGGATCAAAATATAAATTTTTTATTTTTGTTTTATAATATAAACCCCTAGCCAGTTTTTCTCTCCTCATACCAGCCTATTCCTAAAACTTCACTTGCCAACCGATGATCTTCTTTTCTGTCGACGTTCCTCCGTTCTCTGGCAATTTTCTCCTTTGTCTGGTGCTGTCACCATCTCCCTCTTCGACAGTCTTCTTCTTTCTTTTCCTCCAGTGTCTCCTCTCCTTGTAGCGCTATAGTTTCAGCCGGAGCTTTCCTGCAACGACCGCATTCAACGGCCTTCAGCCCGTCACCGATCACTTTTCTCCGGTGTTCCTCCTTCTTCAGCTAGCTCGATAACAGCTTCCTCCTTTTTCCAACGTTTCACTCTCCTTTGATACTGTTCGATTGACTACTCCTTTGGTTTACTGGCAAGGCTTCCGCCGACAGCGAGTTGACCACCTGTACTTTAGACTCCGGTGAGTAATTCTAAAACAAAAAATTCATTTTATACTAACTCTATATCTAGATTTCAAGATATCTAGTTGAAACCCTAGTGTGAAATTTCTGAAGAAACTTAGGATTTTTGTAATTGTTTTGTTCCAAAGATATTGTTGTTAAAGTATTGAATTTATTTACACCCAAAATTTTGGGGTTCCAGCTAATTTCACAATTAGCCTATTCTCAAAAGTATTTGAGGTGAGTGGACAATCCTCCTTACTTATTAATCCCATATATAAACATAAAATAATTTTATTCTATGAAATTTATAAATTATTTTAAATAATGGAATTTTCTATATATATTAATCTGGCATTGAAAGTATTTTTACATGCTGTATGTATTCATGATATGGTTGACCATTCTAAAAATTATGCATTTTCATATTGATTTGTATTATGGAAAATGATAATGCCATTTTTGTATGTGATGTATGAATATGAAAATGCTTTAGCTGGTTCATATATTTCTATATATGTTGTTTACCCGAAAAATAAATTTCTTGCTACATAATGTATTTAAAATGTTGATTTAAGATACTGGACCCATTGAAAAATTTATTGGTAACCCTCAAGTACAATTGTGATATGATATTTACTTGGTGTGATTAGGGGAAAATATATAAATATTTATTTGGTGTGATTGGGGGAGGAGAATATATAAATATTTACATGGTGTGATTGGGGAAGAATATATGAATATTTACTTGGTGTGATGTAATACCTTAAAAAAAAAAGAAGAAAAAAGTGACTGAAGGACTAAATTGAAGAGTTTAAAATTTTGTTGAGGCCGGACTGTAATTTCTAAATTTTCTGGAGGGCTTATTTGAAGTTGTTATAGGTAAAAAACGGCCTCAGAAGAATACGATAGATCCGAGCCCGCCAGAGGCCAGATCGTCCACCTTGCTGAAGACGCCCAGCAAACTTTACCTCGCTCACTACCAGACAGTGATGCAGCGAGGTAATCATAGGACCAATTCATTAAGCAGTCGACCATCCTACTCGAACTCGTCACCCCGCTACAACAGTATCAAGCTCACTACAATGATCTTCCATAACAACCCTGAGTTAGGAATCCCAACTCGGGATGACAGACACCTCGCACAGTAAAGTAACGCCGAGAGATGGACACATATAAATACAAGTTCACAACCAATAGGAGGGACCCATCTTGTAGCCCACATTCTGTAACATCCGAATTTTAGCTTTTACTATTTTTTTCATTTATTTCTTGATGTAATACAACTATAACCTGTAATTAATGCATGTAACTCTTCCTTCCTCTATAAATAGGATTACATTGTTAGAAGAAGAGAAATGAGGTTAGCATCTTATAAGCCAAAACTCTGTATAAACAATCCTTCATATTAATAAAATCTCCGTCATGAATGTAGGGTCTGGTGTCACCTGGATTTAGTCAAATCATGTTAAAAATACCGTGCTACACTTCTTCCTCTCCTTTTGCCCCCTCTTCACGCTTCAGAAGTAGTATAGGATCCCAGAACTCATCCTTCGTTGGCCGAAATCTGGAACTCTCAGCATGAATCGAATTTCAATGTCAATATTTTTGGCGCCATCTATGGGAATTCATCTGCTCTCTAAAGTCTCCATTGCAACTTAACAATGGCGAGAGGAAGAAGCACTCGGAGTTCAACCACTCCAGCCCTCCAACCGACGGACACTTCCATTGTGGGGGCTCACCAACAGTCTACTATTGCTCCTGAAACTCAAGAGGTACAAACGCCCTACCAACCCCGTCTGATGCTCGAAAGCACAATAAGAAAGTTAGCTGAAATCGTCAAAGCACTGGTACAGGCCCAAGTTCAGAGCACACAAAGACAAGAAGAAATCATAGCACTGCTCCAACAACTTCATAAAGAAGCTCAGAAGGAAACTCATGAAGATCATGATAGTCAGCAACTGGGGGGCTCACAATGAGCTGGAAGCTCCACCCCTCAGTCTGAGACACGCAATCAAACAATTGAGGAAATCATCTATAGGCTTGAATGGCTAAAAGAGCATCCGCAACCTCAAAGCCACCAGCCTCACCCCGAGGAAAGCTCTCTTTTTTTTGTGTAGATCGAGACATGATCTCTCCCACAGAAGCTTAAAGTACCCATGATCCCACTATACGATGGGAACAACCACCCGAGCAACCACCTGGACGTGTTTAATACCCAAATGGACCTTCAGACTATTGACCCCCTGGTAAAGTGTCGCGTCTTTCCTGCCACATTGGGGGGAACGCCTCGGGCATAGTTTAGGCACCTCCCGGCTCGCAACATCAACAACTGGGAAGAATGTCAAAGAAAATTCATCGACCAATATCAGGCATTAAAGAAATAGCTTGTGCCCCCTAGCCATCTCGCAATGATCTTCCAATGCAAGGGTGACTCGCTCAGAGACTACGTAGCTCGATTCAGGCACGAGGCCAACTCCGTGAAGAATCCCTCAAAGGAAAGTATTTTAACAACGATCTCAACGGGACTTCGCAAAGATGGAAAACTGTACAGAAGCCTCTACAAGTCCCCAGCTCGAGACCTTGCTGAATTCTATAAGCGAGCTGCCAAACAAATAAGATGGGAAGAAACCTTTGGAATGGAGGAACCTAAGCATAAAGCGAGCCTCAATGGTCCCACCGCGAGCAAAAAAAGAGGTAGTGAGAGTCACGATGACCCCACTCCTCATCTCGCGAAGAAGGTGAAGCCTCAACGACCTGGAGGTCACTTCGAAAGTTACAGAATCCTGTCAAATACACATGATAAAATCTTTACAGTAAAGAGATACAACGAGGACTTCAGAAAACCCAGACCAATGAGGCTATCCATCAAGTCCAGAGACCAAAGCAGATTTTGTGCTTACCACAATGAGGCTAGACATGCCGCCTCGGAATGTCGAGTACTAAAAGATGCCATTGAAGACCTCATCAGAAGAGGCCAACTACAAGATTATGTGGTAAGACTGCCTAGACAGCGCGCTCAACAGACTCAGCGAGTTGCCACCCAAGAGCCTGAGCCTTCCATCAAAACCATATTCTAATCCTATAACATTCATTTGTTATCAATGGCGATTAGGTATATCAACTATTGTGCACTAAATCAATGTAAGTTACCGATTGGCCCAAAAAGGCATTATCTAGACAAAGAGTTTTCACTCCGTCATTACAAGGATTCATCCAGGGGTGAAACGGTGCAAGGCCTACCCCGTCGATACATCCAAAGCAAATCACATTTCATGAATTACGACCAAGGGAGCAAATTTCCTGACCTTTGAGGAACGAGCTTGCTGTGGGACTGAGCAACGAGCTTGCTGTCTCACCAAGCAACGAGCTTGCTGCCTCGTTGAGCAACGAGCTGATGGGTTTGCTTGGCCAAGACAAGGGAGAGGAAGCCAAAGATTTCAAAATTTTTTCCTCCTTTTGGCTAAACAAACCTCCCAAGGATCCATTGGTATAACGTTTCAAAATAACCTAGATCAAATCTAGAGTAAAAGGAAGAGCTTACTAACCTTTACTTCAGCTCAAGCACAACGAAAGATGAAGAATTTTCTGTCACCACAGTAGTCCTCCACACCAGGAAAATCCTTAAGATGGTCTCAGAAGCTCCTCTCCAAGTGCTAGCTTGTTTGGAGCTTGAAAGGGACAAGATTTGGTGTCAAAAGACTGGAACTTTTCCAGCTTGCCTTCTCCCTTTCCCTTTCCCTTTCGGCCTCTCACCAAAAGTGTGTCCTCCTTTTTTAGTCTGAAAAATTCTTTTTTTTTTCTTTCGTGAAAAGTCAGCCACAAATGGGTAAACGGAGAGCATGAAATGACATCATTTTGGCTCCTTTTCCTTGAGCCAAAACGGCGCCGTTTGGGACATAGGAAAACCATTTTCATTAATTATAAAAATCACCCCAAAGTTTTCAAAAACTTCCTTTCGGCCCCAAAGTAATTTCACCAAATTGCAAGTTAGTCCCTGGACATCAAATGTATCCAAAACTTAATCATATCATCGGTCATATCATTTTCTATTATGCGTGTGACTCGATAGGCCCCCGATCTGTTGGCAAAAGTTCAAAATGCCCTTCAAACCATTTGAAGGCATATTAATTTCTTCCAAATTAATCAATTGGACTTTAAGTTATAAGTGGACTCTAAAAAGCTATTATAGCTACCCAATTCTCAGTAAGAGTCTTCAAGGTGACAAGCCTATTTGTGAATGATCTTAATGTGTATACAACACATTGTGTGTTACACATATCCTTTCATGACCCATATCCGAATTGATCAGAGGCCTGGATGAAAGTCAACCTCTATAACCAATCAAAGTTTCTTAACCTTATGAATTATTTGACTTAAATGAATTAGAGTACTCAAATCCAATCTGAGTTTCATGAGTACTCAAATCCCATTTAAGTCTATTATTCAATAGCACGCACAGATTTCACCAGTCAAACTAATTCGTTAAGTGGCCATTGGATATCAACTCCGAAGAGTAGTAATGAATCCTATCTTGATTAGGCAATGCCTAACTACACTTACAGAAATGCCTAACCCAAGCCTTTATAGTTCCTCATGAATAGAGTCACATTTGACTTGGTTAACATATAACCTTTTATATAAAAGACATCCCACAATCTCAAGTCATAGGATCAGTTATACAGTTTTCACTTAGAGATTAACTGATGACGTAGCTCCATACAGTATCTCCAAACGGGTCAGACAAAATCACGATTATGAGTTACATTTCTCTAAACTAATTGAGTCGTGTCTACGTGTGTATTCTAATGCAACTCACTTACATCTCAGCTTGTGAGGACAGCTGCCATCAAATGAGGAATACCACATCGTCTAGTCTCAACAAATCTTGATAGTGCTCAAGTATCAAATCTTAACTAGTGTCATTTTGGTATAGAATTTATCCATTTAAAATCACTCTCACAATCCCATAACCCTTTATAGGATTGATTAAATGGACTTTTCACCAAGGACTTCATCTTAATTATGCATGAATCATAAATATGAACATAATATGCAATATAAGATGAATATTCAACCTTTATTATCCAAATC
>JANHAO010017698.1:0-13874 GCA_026873985.1 Saraca asoca
TTAGTTGGAATCAATTAAGATTTTGATTAATTGAATAGTCTGAGTAGTTGTAATTATTCTGCAACAAACATATGGTACATTCACTAAAAAATTGTTAAAATTTTTTTTATTGTTACTAAAAAATTTTGAGTTTTTTTTTTTAATAATGTGACATTTTCCTAATTAATGATAGTGTAAAGTGACAACGGATCAAATTTAGGTCCTGTTTAATAGTTATTATATTAGTTGTGAGCTGATTGTATTAGCAATTAGTTAATAGCTAATTATATTATTATTCAATTTTATATTATCACTTATTTATAGATTATCATATTAAGAAAAAATTATTAAAACCTTTTTATTGTTACTAAGCATTTTGAATTATTTTTATTTTTTTAATAACATGGCATCTTCCTATGTAATGATAGTGTAAAATGACAACGAATCAAATTTGGATCCTGTTTGATAATCGGCTGATTACATGAATTGTTAACTGATTATATTAACAATTAGTTCATAGTTAATTATATTAATTGATTTAACTAGCTGATAACATTAGTCGTTAATATAAAAATATTTGATAAATCAGTTATTTACTATTAATTGTTTATTCATAAAATGACATATAAGAATATAGATATATTTTATAATTTATTTGAGTATTTTTTTATTTTAATAATATTTTAAATTTTAAAATATTATTTATCATGTTTTTATTCTAAAGAAAAAGATCATTGTAATTTATTATTTATTATATTTTTCTTTAAGAAATAAATAATTATAATCTATTATTTATTAGATTTTCTTTTAAGAAAAAATAGTTATAATTTATTATAAATTTTTTTATTAAGAAATAGATAATTTAGATAAAAATAAATTTTATTAATAATATTATTAATTGTTATTATTGTTGTTATTTCTTATAAATTAATGGAGGGAGAAAAGGAAGAAATGATCAAATAATATATTTAATATATATAAATCAATTAGGAAATGGTTTATCATAAGATATATTTTATGTATATTTCTTGTAAGGGTTTTTTGTGTATCAAAGATGAAGGTATCAAAAAATTGAATTGATAAAGGGTAATAATATCTTTTTATATTCTAAATATTAAACAATTAGTTAAAAAAGTTAAATTCTTTAACATTTTTAAGTTAGTTTTTTCTTTCATTTTTTTATAATTAAAAAGCTAACTCAAATAATTATTTACTAAACATTTAAAATAATTAATTAACTAAATCAAATAGATATAATCTCTCAAATTAACCAAAAATTAATCAAACAGTTATTTATCAAACACCCTCTTAAACTTTTATTCTATTATTTTGATATCAAATTTAGTAAGATAACAAAATATTAAAATTTTCATAAAGCTATTAAGATGGTTAATTAACTATTTATTGCAATACTTAAAAAATACATTAAACAAAGACATATACTGTATCAATTAAAAATATTTTTGTCTTGCTTTCACTAGTTTAGTTCTTTTGCACTTTCAAGTAAAAAAATTGAAGGTGGAAAATAATAAATGATAAGCATGAAGGTTTACAGCAAAGTCTATACGAACAGAGATATAATAAATTGCAAAATGGAATAAAGAATTGTATTTTATTGTTTATATTTTGCAAAAATTATACAAGATATATATATATATATATATCCAAAAATTCTTATGCTGAATAAGGAAAATAATTAATTAAGGAGTTAATTCTAATATTCTTATTATATTAAGTTAAGAGTTCTAGGAGGAAATCATGTTAATTGATAGGCTAAATTAAGACCTCTGATATAATAGCAAATCATATTAATTGATACAACGAAAAGATGTAGTAGAGGAATGTAAAACTTTCGTATCTTGAAATAATCATCGCAATCAAAGAAGTTGAAAAGCAATATCTGTAAGAGTTCTATATTCACTTTCAGTATTAGAGCGAGATATAAAATAGAATAAAGGATTATATTATACTGTTTATATTTTAGATGAATATTATAAATTATTTATATAGGCTTAATAGAAAAGACAGGATTTAATTCTAAAATTTTTAGTATGTTAAATTAAGAACTCTAAAAGAAATCATAATCATTGATAGGTTAAATTAAGACCTCAAAATCATGTTAATTGATATGACAATAAATAAATTAATTTAATATTTTAATATAATCAATAAAATAATGAATAAATAACGATTGCTCAGACTTTCGGTGCCTTACATATGGAACACGACGAATAAGAGTGTTGACAGATACACAGCTTCCCCACCAAATGAAAGAAAACGAATTGTAGTAAAGATTACAGAGCAATCGGCTCCGTTAACACTATTATTCTTCTGTGTCTTTTTAGGCTCTCAGCTCTAGCATGCCCTTAAAATACATTGATTTCACTAAGACTAAGTTTAAATTCATGATGAAAGGTGAAAGGGAAAATATCATATATTTTAGTAAAATATAAAATCAGATTCAATTTTTTTTATAAGAAAAACATAGATGCAAATGTAAGAAATATAATATAAAAACTGGTGTCATATATTATAAAATTTCTTATAAATAACAACTTTTTCCTTTTAAGATGAGTACACTGATGTTTGTGTAGGTAACACTATTAAATATGGGGTGCATAAAATTTATATCAAGAAAACAAACTCCCTTTTGGGAAAACCATCCATTTCTAAATTTTTTTGAAGAATTAAAAAGATGATTAAAAATAATAATAAAATTAAATATAGGATTTTACGTGAAAAATCTTTAGATTTAAAGAGAAAAAATAATGAAAAAATAAATAAAAATTTTGTTAATAAATTATAAAAAATTACATACTCTAATTTTTCTGTTTACAAATCTAAATTTCAATTATACTAAATTCTTCTTCGAATAATTTATTCATCATAATTTTATTTCTTCTTAATTTTGCAAGTGTAAAAACATCAAACTTCACAAAATAATTACATAATCTGTTTTTTTTTTCAAATTTTGTCTCTTTTTTTTTTTTAAAAAAATTCAGGGTAATTATACTAACTTTTGCCTTAATTTTTGTTCTTGTGAAAAAGGTGAGTGGAAGAATAGCACCCTTTTTTATATTTAAAGGCGAGCCTATAAATTTGTTGTTCCATTATCTTCTTTTTGAATAATTTCATGAAGAGATTAAAGTTTTTAAAGGCTAAATAATTTTGTGATAAAATTATTTATTTAGTTTGAAATGTTAAAAAAATATAAATTAAAATAAATTAAAATTTTATTTTAAAAACTCAATTATCCAAGAAATCAAACTCTCCATAAGATTATTTTCTTTGGTCGCACCTAAAAGGAAATTTAGACAAAAAAAATTTAACTTATGACATTTCTGAGATCATTTAAACGTGTCATATCATGGAAAATAATAATCAATTTAATCTGTACTTTTCATAGTATTTAATATATCATACATCATAACTGCAAGTTATCTAATACTGTGAGAACTACAAACCAATGGAAAAAATAGATTCTACAGTAGAATTTAATTTTGATCAATTGATTATCGTTAAAAAAAAAAGTTTATATCATTTTTTATCTATTATTACATTATAAGAAATTATTAAAAAATTATTATTGATAAAATTTTTAACTATTTTTTAATGATATAATATTTAATGTAAAAACTTTTAGACTCACAACTAATGAAATTTAAACTCTAAGTTATATGTATCAAAAAAAGATGTAATATTCACGCCATTAATGATGAATTTAGAGTTCAAAGACAGGGAAAAAGGTGAGGAAAATGTGAGTCCACTGCACCAGCAATCCATATTCCAGAAGCCCACATGATCGTCGAGCTCTTGCCTTCCTATCATTTGATTTCACCCTTTTCATCCCGCAGATGAAGGGATTATTTGATAGGGTGATTATAATTTTTAATAATCAATTATAAATTAAATAATTTGTTATAATAATTTTTAGAGATATTTAATTATATTTTTAAAAATTTTAATATTTAATTATAGATAATGATTTTAATTAAATAAAATATTATTTTGAATATATTTTATTTTAATTAAAATTATAAAAAAATTTATTATATATTAATCACATTTTTTTATTTATATTGTCTTTACTCGAATAACAATAAAATGGATTATAAAAATATATTTTATGTTTAGTAGTATCATTTAGTTAGTAATTATATATAATCTATTTTTATTTATATAATATATAAAAAATATCATTTTTATATTAAATTTCTAAAAAAATGCATTGAATAAAGAGAAAATAATAGGAGACTTTATCCTTATTCTTGGAATAAACGTAATAATGATAAAAAAAAAAGAATGACGTGAGAATAATATAAATACAAGTCTAAATAATTTTCCTTTTATAATTCAATTAAAATAAAATCTAATCAAAATAATTTTTTATTTAATTGATCTTATTATTTATAATTGATTATTAAAATATTCTAAAAGTGTAAATAAATATTTCTATAAATATTATAATTAATTATTTAATATTTATTGATTATTAAGAATTTCAATTATTATTTTAAATAAATATATTATTTATAATTAATTATCAAACAATGTTAGTAAAGATAAAATAAATTACATATAAAAAATTATTTAAAAATATATTATTAATAATTAATTATATTTATAAATAAATTATTTCATGTTATTTCAAATAAGTACAAGGCACACAAAATAAGAAAAAAGAGTGCCGTAAAGAATATTCAAAAGATTAGAAAAAAGGACAAGAAAAAAAAAATACCCCAATTGGTTAGCTCAAAACCGAGACTGAATTTTAAAGTCAAACATACGTTAAAGATTCATTTGTTGCAAAGCGTATGTTATTTCTAGGAAAGTGTTTGAATTAGAAACTAATCTTTGAAAGGGTTAAGTTTTAAATTAAGGATTTTCATAAAATTATTTTAAATTATTAGGATTATATATGAAATCTTTGGAAGATTTGAAAACAAGAAAAAATTTACATATTTCATGCACAAGCACCTCCCTTCCTTGCTCTTGAGTTTCTATTAATATTTGTAAAACTGGATCAATCAGTTAATCAGATTTATTAAATCAAAAATTGATATATATAACAATTTAATTTAATTATGATATTATGTTTTTTATTTGATTGAATTAGATTGAACCAAATCAAATAAATTAATAAAAATTAATTAATCAAAATTGATTGATTTATTTGTTTCATTTTTTTCTAATAATTTATCTTTAAATTGGATTGAATTTTTGTATTTTTTAGTTGTAACATAAATGTGTGAGAGGAATATATCAAATAAATGACTCATAATAATTATAATATTTTATTAATTATCATTTTTTATAAAATTTATAGTTATATTTATTAGTTCTTATAGATTACAAATTTTAATTATAACGTTATTCGATTTAACTATGGATCTAATTAATTGAATCAATTAAATTTGATAATTTTTTCATTCAATGTTTAATTTGATTTTTAAAATATTAAGTTAGATGAAAAGCATGAAGTCTTTGTTTTCTAAATTTTTTGGTGAACATAAATTACAGGACTTTGATTTAATCAAAGAAATGAACTAATTAAATGCTTTGGATGGTCCCAACATCAGCTCACCCTAAAAGAGAATTTAAAAAAAAAAAAGAAAAAAATAAGCAGGTCAAGCCCAGAACATCCAGAACACAGATAGACACTTTCTCTTGGATTGTATCCGCAAGCCAAAACCATCCACATAGCTCTATCTTCATGTCTTCTTAGGACAGAGAAAAGCAAGAATGAAGTGAAGCTCCTCCTTTTACTTCCTACTTATGAACAACCCATTTGGATTTGAGCCAATCGCAATTCTCTGACCTGCAGCTGCAGCCTGCAGTCACACCCACTTTGCCAATTTCCGCATTACTGCCTGCTTTCTTCACAGGTACTCATTCTCCTCTGTTCAACTTCAACCCAACTTTTTCATTCTTTCGTGTTCCTTGCCACTTGTTACAGATGCATGTTTCAACTACTTCATAAAACAAACAGTGATAGGCATTTAATGCAATGCCATTTTTTGCAATTCTTCATATTGTGACATTAATGTCAATGTCTTATACTAATTGTCCTTCTTAATCGGTTATTTCTATTGTTTTTAGACCCTACCCATTTGCATAAACTCTCCTAGCTGTCTAAATTTTATACCTTTAAGCCTTTAATTCCTTAATTAATGTGAGATTACTTCAATTTTCTGGAGCTGACTGCTATATCATATACCTCCAGTATTCATTAGGTATACAGTTTTGGAATTAAAAGCAGCAAATGAATTCACACAAGAAAGTGCTAATAGCTCTGGTGATAGCCAGCTCTGCACTTTGTACAGTCAGTTTGTCTTTGTTATGCTTGTGCATTCATTACAGGAAGCATCCTTATAAATCCAATAAAAAAAATGTTCAAAGCTCAGGTACTTTCTGATTCCATTTCTGGGTTGTCACCGAAATTCGAAATTGAATTTTCCTTTGTCAAGGAATATATTTTCTGAGATTTTTTTTTTCCTTCTTACTCTGTTTTGAATAATACCAAGATGCTGAGAAAGGGGTTGGCTTTGCTTCATTTTTGAGTAAATTCAGTTCTATCAAAATAACGGGGAAGAAGGGTTCTGTTCCAATAGTTGATTATAAGCAAATAGAAAAGGCTACGAACAATTTTCTGGCAAGCAATATCTTGGGTCAGGGTGGATTTGGTTGTGTTTATAAGGCTCAATTGGATGAAAATTTGGATGTTGCCATCAAGAAACTATACTGCGAAAGCCAGAATGCCGAAAGAGAATTTGAGGTAATATCTGCTAATAATTCATGATTTTTCTTTGCTTTTGAGTATGTCTCTCTTGTATTGAATAGTAAGATGAAATTAATTGCAGAATGAGATGGATTTGTTAAGTAAAATCCAGCATCCGAATATAATTTCATTACTGGGTTGTAGCATGGACGGAGACAACAGGTTTATAGTGTATGAACTGATGAGAAATGGATCCTTGGAAACTCAACTGTATGGTAAAACAATTCATCTGATTTTTGCTTAGAAAAACAGAAAACACGGTCAAGGAGGTCATGTATAATATATTTTAACATTTGTTCATGTTGAAGGACCTTCTCATGGATCGGCATTGAATTGGCATATGAGGATGAAAATTGCTCTTGATACAGCAAGGTCAGCTTCCTCGATCAGTTGCTCATTTTTCAATTTAGTATTGAGTTAAATTGATTTTACATGTTTGAGTCAAATGTACTAAAAATTCTTGCATGAAATCGGTTTATTGTGGATGTAAAGGGAGATTTAACCACGACAATATATGTAAATTACGTATGTGTTAGAGCTTCATAAGTATTTGTTTATTTTTTATTACAAATCTTCTAGATCATATCCAAATAAGAATTTGTTCTAATGTAACATGTACACCTGTTGAGGATGTTATGAATAGATAAAAGTGCAAAAAATATTATTTAATCTCTATATATGTAATATATTGATTTATTTTGTATTGAACAGAGGACTAGAATATCTGCATGAGCACTGTTACCCTCCGGTGATCCATAGAGATCTGAAATCATCTAATATTCTTTTAGATGGAAACTTCAATGCCAAGGTAAAACAAACACAAAGTTGAAATTACTCTCTTTTTCTCTCTCTCTACATATATACAAATATAATAGGCAAATAATGTTATCAATACCATACATTAATTTCATATTTGTTGCATTTCACATTTTCACCAAAGTTTGTTTCTGTGTGGTGCCATGGTGGATTCAGCTTTCTGATTTTGGTCTAGCCATAACTGATGGGTCACAAGGCAAAAACAACGTCAAGCTTTCAGGCACCTTGGGCTACGTAGCGCCAGAGTATCTTTTGGATGGTATGGCCTAAACTTGTCAATTGTCATCATTTCACATTGGTCTCACTGTTTAACGCAATTTCTCATCTTCCAATCTGTGTTGAATCCGTCATGACTTTCATGATGTCTTGAGATTAGGGTGGGTAGTAAACATAAATCATCCAATAAATCTATTTTAAATGTTAAAATATTATACCCTTTAACAGGACTGTGCGCTCTATATCAATTTTGATGTGGGAATTACATTATCTCTCTATCTTATTCTTAATACAAGAATTTTTCTTATTTGATAGGAGAGAGATAGATCTAAGGAATGCAAAAGACTCCACATTTATAGAATTTAGTTGTTTCCTATAAATAAGTTTTTGTCTACCTCTCTTGTGCCAGAGGAAAAAAAAAAAAAAGCAACGCCTCTTACTTCAAGAGCAAGGTAAAATTAGGAGGTGTTATTCTAAAAAATGTATATGAAAATAGATACATCCCAAATCATCTGAGCTTTTTGTCATCATTTAAAAAAAATCTGTAATTCTATCTTCTTTGGTAAGTAAAATTTTTCTTTTTACCATAAGAGATATTAATGGTCCTTTTTTTTTTTTAATTGGATAGTAGAGTGTTCATCTATGGCGTAACTATAGTTATTTTGTCAAAGTAATTTTTTTTTTTGGTCATTAACTACATTCTCTACAGGTAAATTGACGGAGAAAAGCGATGTGTATAGTTTTGGAGTTGTGATTCTAGAGCTTCTATTAGGTAGGAAGCCTGTGGAAAAACTTGCACCAGCTCAGTGCCAATCTATTGTCACATGGGTATGAGTTCCTTTCGATCCCCACTTACCAAATTCAATTGGCTATGGAAAATGCCATAAGCTATTTATGAATGCAGGCCATGCCACAACTCACCGACAGATCCAAGCTTCCAAATATCGTAGATCCTGTGATCAAGAATACAATGGATTTGAAGCATTTATACCAAGTATGTTGCAATTTTCCTTCTTTGTACCCGTGAAAGATTTTGTCTTCAAGAGGTTACAACTAGGAAGTATCAACTTTGACACATTCAAAATACTATGGACATGAATAAAGAATTACAGACACAATGATCCAACAAAATCTAAAAGTTTCAGAACACTATGGATGTTGTAGGTTGCTGCTGTAGCTGTGCTCTGCGTGCAACCAGAACCAAGTTACAGACCACTGGTTGCAGATGTTCTTCACTCACTCATCCCTCTAGTTCCTGTTGAACTTGGAGGAACACTCAGAGTTTCACAAGTGACTAGTCCTGCCCTTCCTGCATACCCAACACTGTCTTCCATTCACTGAAACAGACATAAATTGGTGAAGTGTGATGCTGCCAAACCAGTCGGTTGTTGACTACCGGTACTTAATTACAACCAATGTCGGGCCACAACACACAGTTTAGTCCACAAGTATCAACAAGTGGCCTAAAAGGATATCATTGTATTGAAGATGACACATTTAAAGAAATTATGGTTTTGCTTGTTCTGTGCTTTTTACAACATAGAAGGATAAGGAAAATGCTACTTCCACAATTATTTTTCAACTGAGCATCTGACACACTGTAAATTCAATTAATCCTTCCGTTTTCAAGTAGGTGAGATTGCTCTATGTGTGCAATGAATTGTTAATAATGATAATAAAAATAGCATTACTCATTTAGTAAGCCCATTCCAGTTCCGGCGTGACTAGACGTCCACAAAAAAGATGACTTTGAGAGGCATGTATTGTAAGGGGTGCTAAAAAAAGCATGCACGGAAGTGACTCTGTCCTTTTCAATTTGTTTGGATGGGAGACAATAAAGAAAAAAAAGAAAGAGAAAGAGGAATATCATTCACAAAAATAAATTTAAAGCCAAAATTAACATCTGTTTTCCTCTCCTTCCATTTCTTTTACTCCCAAACAAGCTGGATTTGATGTCTCGGATAAACGCCTTGCTTTTCACTGAAATGAACTGCATGTAAGTATATAATTCTTTATACGCGCACAGTATATCTGAAGCTGAGTATTAAAGCTTGCTTTTTCTTCTACTTTTTCCCCTTAATCTTGGTGTAATTATGTGGCAATTTTTAAATACACCATTATGAACCACATCCTGGGTGATAGAAGCTGGAATCATAATTTGCATCTTCAACCACTTAAGAAGGCCAACCATAGCTACCATGTCAAAGTACGAACTCATGCTCAAGATGCCATTTTGTTTTACTTTTGAAAACATAATAAAAAGAACAGCCTGACTAATGTGAAGCTTAAGCGCTTCAAGCAAATTATTTCACCTCAGTTACAAAATTTCCAATGAAAGTTACTGATACAAATGTATGACAGTCAAATTCCACGTTGGCCTACTCCACATGATTGGATGTTAAGACTCACCATTATGCGTGATTCTAGAGTATATTTTTCTCCTGACATCTTTACTCGTGTGACAAACCTTGTTCCCGGCGGAACTCAATGACCAAGTCTGGCCTCTCTCAAAGCAATCACTAGGAAACTAATGAAACTATTCAGATGATAACCCACAATTGTTAATGATCTATCCATAGCAATAGATTTATTTATTTTTTTTAATGTGCCTAACAACTATTTCACAGAATTGAACTGATACGACCCAAGCAACTTAAAGAACCCATCCCCACAAAATCGACCTATTAAGGGGGAGAGCCAAGCCACTTAAATACACTATAAAACATCCCATACTACTCGATATAGGACTAGGGGAGTCCCCCTAGGATCCTATCAATGGACCGTCCTTGGAAAGCTGACGTCGCGACGATTGCACTCTGCGACGCTTCATTTAACATTGCTTCATTCATCTTTACGATCAGCCCCTCCGCAGGTAGCCCTTTCCGTACCGTCGACACCAACTCTGATACTAATTGATACGACCCAAGCAACTTGAAGAGCCCATCTCCAAAAGACCAACCTATTAGGGGGAGAGCCAAGCCACTTAAGTACACCATCAAGCATCCCATATACTCGATATGGGACTAGGGGCGTCCCCCTAGGACCCTATCATGAACATCCAGTTTTAAGCTTAATTATGAACTTAGAAATCAAGGAAAATATCTTGTTAGAAGAGTAAGCTCTAGGCAAACACTTTTAGCCAGAGTAGCCAGTAACAAATCAAATTTTCTTATCTATAATCTAATATTGGCATAAAGATGTTCTAACTGCTACTGATGTAAAGCTAATAAATAAATACAGAGCCTTGAAACAGGCTTATCTCCCAACTTAACAACCATTCAGAGTGTCAATTCAAAACATATCACACCACTTCACCGCAATACACACTCGTCCACCGAAAATATGACGTCATGATGACTACTCTTCATTCGATCATAAAATTTGACAATACTTTTTAACATAATCATCAACAACGGCCATGCAAAAGCATCTGCCTTTGCTATAAACAGACTAAGTACCGTGGGGAGGAGACAGAATCCCGTTTCATTTTATCAGAACAACCACCTAATAAATTTTAACAATAACCAAGACAACTTATCCATAATCAAACAAATACCATTGAAGAGAACAGAGAATCAATCTTAAAACCACAATAACAATCCAGAAAGAAAATATCAGATATGAATAATCCAAACTAATTAAAATTAATAAAAGGACTACATTGAGTTCCTTAAAAAAATGGTCTTCAGGGGCATCACAACATCAAAACTAAGAGACATTGTTCTCTTGCCAAAATTGCAAAACAAACTAAAGAAGACAATAACCTAGAACCCGAGCTTGGTGCGGCGCCAGTGGCGGCGCTTGGCGTTGTACCTGAAAAGCAACAAAACAACAGATATTGTTAGGCAACGTCGCAAGATGAACTGATCGAAAAACAGAAATCGAAGAGGAGGAGAGAACAAACCTGATAGTGTTGTCTGTTCTCGCGCGGATCCAATAGGGGATGGGCCTGTTCTGTCTCATCTTCTTCGCCAGCTTCTTCTTGATCCGGAAGGTCTTGTGAGAAGGCTGAGACAATAATAATCAGAAAATCAAAAATTAAAATATCAAAACAACAGACCCCACATGTCAATTGAGAGCAGTGATCGCAGAAGATGATGAGGGTTGAGAACTAGTACCATCTTCGCTTCTTCTTCTTCGTGAGCGCCTAATGGGAAATGAGAGCAAACAGCTAAAACCCTAATGAAAAGAAACCCTAGACCGGTTTTTATTCCAAGGCCAGAAAACTAATTTTTTTTTTTAAGTTGTGGACCGACTCCGCATCGACTAGGTCGGTTTTATTATGTTGCAAAGCCTGCTTTAATGTCACAGAGAATGCAATAAAGCCCAAAATGATGTCGGCTTAGACCCAAAAGAAGTACTTACCTAGCCCAAACAGAATAATTTGTACAGATCCAGTGGATAAAAAAAAAAATCAACTGTAGTGTTTTATGTTTTGCTTACTATAAACTCCTAAGTGGTGCTCAATTATTCAATTTTTCTGATTTAAGTCGCCATTATATTATGTTCGTGAAGTAATTGTCTTTTATTTATTATTGGATCAACTATTTAATGTTTACTATGATTTTATGTACAAAATTTGCATTCAATTTTATTTTATATGTTTTTACATGATCTACGTTATTTCAATAAATATATTACTCTTAGTTTAATTTTGCTTTTGTGATCAATTATTGATTGGGACAAAGTCCGGCTGGGATTTTCACACCCGACTCAAATTTTGATTAGATTGGACTAAAGTATTAGGGTTCACCATAAGCATTGTTAAAGGTTCTCAAGTTTTTTAAGCATACATCATAATTTAACCACTGAAGGCCTTATGTTCTAGTGACCAAACCTCGTGCTTTGTTTGGAGGGATGGGAATGGAGGGAGTGAGAGGAAAACAAAGGTTATATCATGACTTTCTTCTAATTTAAAAATTTTGATTAAGGAAGGGGAGAGATTAAAAATTTATGATTAATTTATTAAAATTCTTCAAAGTTTTCTACTATTTATTATTTTCTATTCCTTAAATTTGAAAATATTTTAATTTTTTTTTAATTTTTAAATAATAGGAAGAGAAGTTTTTCTTCAACTATTCATTCTCGTCCATTTTATTACTTTCCATCATCTTTATCTTCTCTTTTATCCATTTTCTAAATCTCAAATATACCATTAATCTTTTAAAGTGTGGTATATCAAAGGGATGGAATTTAAATCCTTAACCCCTTTCGCTCTCCCTTAGTCCCCCACCGTTTGCATAAGTTATAATTTAGATTTCTAAGAAATATCTAACTTATTTTTTCATTGTCAGGCAAAAAAAAAAAAGACAGTTGGAGGGGAAGGGATTAAACCCTTGCCCTAGTCGCAATTATAAGCTATGTTTGAATGTTGGGAAGGAAAGAAAAGAAAAAAAATGGAAAATAAGAAAAAATAATTGATAATTAAGAAATGGCTTCTCCTTCATTTGTTTGAAGATAGAAAAACCTTTAAATTGGAGAGAGAGAGGGAGAGAGAGAGAGAGAGAGAGCAAAAAAGGTAAATTTTGGAAGATTAATTTAAACCCTCATTCTTTTTCCCCCCTTAATCAAAATTCTCAATCAGGGAAGATGTTATAACATAATCTTTTTTTCTCTCCATTTTTAATCTTCCCTTCCTTTCATTTTCTTCTATCTAAAATTTAAAATATAGTATTATAGTGTGATTGGAAGTTATGGTGAAAGAGAAGGAAAATTAAACTATTACTTTCTCAAATAAAAAAGATTAGGAAATATAAAAGAAATCAAAATTCTCAAAGAAAAAAGAGAAAAATGGAGAGTTAAATTATTACCTTTCCTTCTTTAGATGTTTAAATTATGATAGGAAACCCTTTATATTGGAGGAGTATTAAAAAAACAGTGTCCAAGGATAATGAGACATTTTAAAGAATTAATCATAATCTTTCATCCATTTTCTGTCTATACTAAAACTCACAAATTTTAAAAACAAAAAAAAAAAAAAGACTATATAATAGTCTCTTTGGGCCTGTTTGGCAGGCAGTTTTTTTGTTTTTAAAAACAGTTTTCTTGTTTTCTTGTTCTGTAAAAACAAAAAAACCTGTTTGAC